>WAAG01033020.1:0-28503 GCA_013390105.1 Tichodroma muraria
CCCAAACCATTCTGTGATTCCCTGAAAGACATAAGGATTTATTTTCATTCATTCGTCCATTAGTGTTTGCATTCAGCTTCAACTGATCTGCTGCCACTGGGTATGATCCTGTGCTTTTATGTTCATGAAATGATGCTGAGCTACATCCCTCACCTCAAATGGAGCTTCCCAGGAAAAATTGAACGACAAGATAACATCCACATCCCTCTCTGGCTGAAGCACCAAAGGAAAGGGAGAGTTGATGGAAAAGCCACTATCCACTAAATACAAGCTCTCTTCCATGGGAGTCAGCTGGTTGGGAAATGCATCCAGGTGAGTACCTGTAAGACACTCCAAGTAACACAAGTAACTATATTGATCCATTACACATGTCTTGGCAGAAGAAATTAACAAAGCTCATATTAGTGTTACAAGAAGAAAAGAGACATTCCAACACACACCTTCATCTGAGACAGACCACTGTCTGTTTAGACAGTGTCTCAGATGAAGTCTGATGATGAGCTTGCCTTATATGACAGAACAAATACAGTGGATCAAAATTTTTGCTATGGTGTAAGAAGGGATATATTCTCTGGCTTCAGCAAAAAAAAGCCAAGCTCACTTATGTTCCGTGACATTGGGTTATTATATAGTGTATTAATATTTTGTGATAGTCAGATACACATAAACTCCTTTACCTCTCCAAGTCACAAATTTCTTGACGTTAACATAATCTTTATGAAGATACAGTCCCTTCATGAAGTTGAAGGTTTCTCCACATGTGACCCGGGACTTGAAGAAATCCTGAAAAATTTGTAACAAGGGGCCCCCAGGTATAACCAAGCGAGTCTTCAGTCGTGCTGGGTCTCGGAAATGGAATCTTCGGCAGTCATCTGCAGAAGTCACAGAAGGATGCAGAACACACACAGAATGCCAGGTCCAACATTTCAATCAGGCCTTTTTCTACAATATTTAACCAGTTGTCCTGAGGCTGAATTTGTCCCCTAATAAGGGTACTGTAATGAAATTTAAATGAGATGCATATTCCATAGCTGGGTGATTTACTAGCCCTGTTTAACAGGAGAAGCATTACTCGTAAAGCATTGCCCATATTCATTTCAAACCCACACAAAGAAACCCTCGTTACCGAGTGACAACCACTTCTGTCACATAAGACATGAGTCAACCACACACAGTAGCATTTACAACTACGCAAAACAAAATAACACACAAAATAACTACACAAAACTAAAAAAAAAGGATGGGGTGTCTAGGAGAACTAGGGCTGGAAAGGCAAAAGGAAAAAGAAAAATCTCTTCTTCCACTAGTTACTGTAAGGCCATAAATATGCACATGGACAAGTCCCAGCCTCTAAAACACTTACTTTTCACTGTAATGAACAAATGGAGAATAGGCATACGACCAGCTAATCCAATATTACAAAAAGCAGACCACGGGGGAAATTGAAAGCCTCTTTTCCATCTCCTGCTTAGCAATCCAGCTTCTATTCTTCCTCTTCTTGGATTATGATGCCTGCACTTTAATATGTGTTTAAGACAGCTCCCAGAACTAGCCCAAATTTATAGTCAAAGTCAGATACAGATTATTTTTTAAAAAAGAGTAAGTGTACTAAAGAAAAAATTTCTCTCTTCACTGTAAGAGTGATCAAAGGAAATAACACACAATAAAAGAGATCTGTTCCAATCCACCCTTTGTGCTAATCTTGGAAACTACATACAGCACATTTTTGCATCATATTATTTGTGATCACTACAAAATCAGCGATCTTGTGAAAAATCCAACTATTCTTATTATGTATGTTCTTACCTACAACTTTGATAACATCTTTGAAAGAATCTAGAAAGCTCAGTCCTATACCAACCACCTTCAGGCAGATATCATCCAAGCTGGCAGCAAAGGCACTGCCCCACATTCCTGCAGGAGAAATGCAGAAGAATTTAACACTCAAAAGGTTTTTCACGGTGTAACCAAAAGGCCTATAATTCACCTGACATTTTTCATGGGAGAGAGCTGTCACTTGATCCCTACTATTCTAACAGTTTGAGTTAAAACCTTGATGTTAATCATGTGACAAATTATGATGTTACAGTATAATGCAGAAAATTTTCCAAGAGAACAGCATGGAAAAGACAGTATGAGAAAAGGAAGACAGACAGTAGACACTTTTGACAGATACAGCCATCTTGCAGACTCAGGACATCAGATTGTAACACTATGAACCAACTATGAACCTAAAGCTCTGGAGAAACATTTGACATATTTCACTTCTTCAAGTTCTTTTGTGTAGTAGTTTGGCCGTGATTGGCCAATGTGTATTACTGACATTTGATAAAACCAATGAAAGCGTGGGTACGCCTTT
Organism: Tichodroma muraria; assembly: GCA_013390105.1. NCBI lineage: Eukaryota > Metazoa > Chordata > Aves > Passeriformes > Sittidae > Tichodroma > Tichodroma muraria. The sequence continues at coordinate 2,360 of WAAG01033020.1, forward strand.
TACGATACACCTTTTTTAAATGCAAACCCGGGAATCAGCTCTCTCTTGGTTTCCGGCAAAGGCTCAGGTAAGAGCTCCTGCCGAACATTCTCTGCTCCCCCTCTCCCCACGTGGCCGTCGGGCCTGGGGGGGAGGGGGAAGCAAGTCAGGCTGACCGGGAAAAAGGAAAAAAAAAGACCGCAGAGCCAAACTGTGAGCTTCGTTGCTGATATCTGGCTGATGGAATTCGAGTTTTCTTCTCCTGCAGCATGGGTCGGTGAGAGAATTTCCTCAGGGCTGTCTTGGAGCCACGAAAGATCACGCAGATCGGGTGGGGATGGCTTTTCTGAGTGGAGTTCACTCTGGACTAATTTAACCCTAATGAGACCGAGGGGTGGAAAGAAGAATCCACTAACTTTCTTTCTCTCTAACCATAAGAATCCAGCCAGAACTATAGCCAAGAGTAACTCTGCAGCCCCAGCACGGCTTGTTTTAGTAAATGTGACTGCTTTGGCATGGCTGCTGCCTTTTGTGAACTCCTTAAGTATTCAGATGAAACCCGAAAGCTTCTATCTTCTCCGGAGTGAAAGAAAGGACAGAATGAAGACACATAGAGAAATTACGTAAGGATATTTTGCAGTCAGAAATTGAAGGTGATATTTTAAGTGGAGGAGAGATAAGGAGTTGTTTTATTTTTACATTAAAATCTTTTATAAGCTATGGTGATGGACTGTAATATAATGAGACAATTTTCCTTTAAACCATAAAAGAATATGGGGAGATGAACGGTTCAAATTGTAAATCTGAGCAAAAGAACACTATATTGACGGGGCCAGTATTGAGATGATTGTGACTGTTGGGAAATTTAGACAGAGCAATGAAATTTTGTCCTAGAGAAGAAGATGAAGAAGAGAACTTTTGCTGTTGAACAGTTTTGTCTTTAAAAAAAATAAACCCCATGGATCGATTATGGCCCAGAAGTACAGCTATTAAAGAGCTGTAAATATGGGAGGAATTTTCATGATATAAATGTTTTCCGGGCGGCTGTTATCATGAAAAGTTTGTTTTGTCTTGTTTTGTTTCAGTTTTTAGTTCCATAGCGAGTAAAAGATGCTCCAATCTCTAGAAGAATTGAAGAAAGACTATTCTAGAATTGAAAAACTGACTGAAAGTTTCTAAATGTAATTTCTGTATGTTGTTAATGAGAGTGAGAGAAATTTTGGTAATAGAGGAAGAATGTTTGAAAGGTTTCATTCTAATTCTAAGAGTTGGTTGGTTGTTTTTTTTCTTCTCCTTTCCTTTTTGTATTAGTTAATAAAAGTCTGTCCTTTTCAAGTTTAAACCTGCTTTGCTCTTGATTACAAAATTTCTTTTCTTTTGGCAACCCAAATTGATAGTTTTTTTTTCTGTCTGGTTCACAATGAAACCACGACATTTTGGAAGGGAAAAAGGCATGGATTTGAGTTCATAAGTCCCCAAAGTAGCAAAGTTTCTTTCCATCTCCTTATATGATAATTTAGTCAGTATCATAAGATCATACCTTGTAGAAAACAAATCCTGGGCTCTGGATGTTTCCGGACAAGCCGTCCCATGAAGAACTCGCTGTCAAAATTCTCTGTTCGAATAAAAGCTCCGTATTTGCGAAATCCAACTTCATAGGGAGTGAACTCACACCATTCTAAGAACAAGCCAACAGGATATCTACTCATCTCAGAGTGAACATGACTGAAAATATTTATTTGATATCTGTCCACACAGGGGAGACGACAGAAGGGACTCTCCCCACACTTTTCACAATCACTGTGGATTTCTCTGCTCCTCTTCTCTAGCTTTTATGTACATATGATTAACAAAAACTCTTGTGAAGGCTTTTATTCCATCTTGCTCCACCTCGACTTTGTTACTAGGGAAATAACCTGCCTATTTTACCTTAAACTATTTTGATGGTTCCCTTTTCCATCCAAAATGGAAGCTACATTATTTTTCTCAGCTTTTCTTTGTGCTATGAACCATCTCCCAGAAACTACTACACAGTAGTGGCTTGAAAACTCAATTGATCCATGCACCAGACTTCAATGTTTGCTTATCAAAGTGCCCCCTCATGCTTGAAAGATTTCCACAAAGAGTTGAAAAGAAGAGTCATCCAGTCTAACTCCTGGGCCTGTACAGATCAACCCGACAAAACACAGAATGCATCTGCATTATCCAAATGCCTCGAGCTCTGGCAGGTTGGATCAAACTGAATTCACTGCCATACACACACTCCTCCAGAAGAAAACAAACAAGTCCCCTAGTGGTACACAGATGGACACAAGCATTTCTGTTCCTGTCTCACTCATCTATCCCCACTTGTTGCATCATATTTAAAGTTTCAATGAAGGACTGGTCTTCATATTTTTTTCTTTCATATATTTTACTGTAAGAACTCAGGTCACAAAACATACAATTTCATGATGCATATTACAAAGTGGCCAATCCATCATTTTACATGAATCCTACACAGATTTTTTTGAGACTATAGAAGAAAGTGGTTTCCTTATGCCCAAGGACTCTAATTCTCTGATTCAGACAGAGACACTTGTATTACAGGAATACTCTCAACTCCTGAAAATTTCAGGCAGTTTCTAGCAAAACATGAGGAGTGGCCAACAGTTCCGAATCTCATTTCTCCATTTTAGCCACGATCAAGACATTTGCTATCAGGATGATAATCTTTTGTCAATCAGTTTCCTATTGCCTCTTGCACTACCAACCGCTGCAAATTGAGCCTTATTTCCGGTTATCAGCTGATCACTGACTAGTGATCAACCAACTGGATAGACAAAATAAATTTATGGACTTTAGCAATCAAAAATAAATTTCCATGTTCATACCTGCAAAGTCACCACTGCTCATATTGGGTCTCACATTGACAGCTGCATAGATAGGATAAGGGTTCTGGGCCCATTTCACTGCTTCTTGCTGATCAGACAGCTTTGATGGGTCTTCCTGGTCACAAGCAAGGAAAGAAGAGCTCACTTAAGTCAGGTAAACTCTGTATCTATAGTTTGATAATTGGTAGCTGCTGCTTAGCATTTCTGATTAACAACACTACTAATTTGAAGTCCCTTTTCCTATCTACTGTCCAGATATATGGTTAGATTTGCCAAAATATTTCTGCAGCTGTATATTTAGAATGTCTAATGTTATTAATAAACTAGCTATCCCTCTGATTTTCAGTCTCAATTACATAGAAAATACTGCACAGTAACTCCATTCTGCAAAACCAACATCATTCTGTCAGGCTTAACCTGCACAGTACAAAATCTATTCTTTCAATAACAGTCATTCCAAATAAACACTGCATTTTTCTGTAACACTGATCCACATGAATTAAAAATTCTTTACTAAAGAAGATACTATGTTTATTCCACAGCACTGCCTATACAAAGGTGGAGAGTAACTGGTTTCTTGACTCTAAACACATGGGTGGGTAGATCTCCCACTTCAAAGACAAACAGCAGTACACATCCAAACATGAATGCTGTTACCTTCTGCTGCAGGAAATATTCCACAATGAGGCCCCACAAATCTGTAAAGGAAACCTTCCGTCCAGTGACCTCCATTGCATTCAGCTCCTGGAAATAGTATTTCAGTCGTTCTGGGGAAAATGCCCCTGCTTTGCTGCTGGACACAGTACCCTGAGCTCTTCTGATTGCATCTTGGAGGTCTTTCTGTGACCAGTCAGGGTCTTGGTACAATGTTGATAAACACCTGAAAAAGCTCTTATTAATATCATCAGTAATAAAGACACTTGTGCAAACAATAATTTTAGCTAGTTATAACTAGTGCTGCAGCTCTTGAGAAGTCTAGCTGAAAGAAGAGTGAAGAACCCATAAATAAAAGAACTCTGAACTCTAAATTGTGCTGAAAACCTTGACATCTATAGGACATCTTCATCCTGATTGCTGACCTGCTTTCCAAAGATCTTCCAAGCATCCTAGGCTAGCACCCATGGACCAGTTCATAAACATATGTTAACTCCAGAACAAAACAATCGTGATAATGCTGGCTGATGGCAAGGGCGCAGCATGCTGCAAGAGAGGCCACTGCCTTCACCAGAAGACATGTCTGATTAAAGGAGAAGCAAGTTTGGACCATTGACTATCTGTACAAACAGATGCCTACATTTGTCTGGAAGTGTCTCTGAATCAGAAGGGGCAGGAGAACCAGGTACAGAGGAGTTAATTTAACACACAAAGCTTGGAAGGCAGGATTACGCCGTCAGGTTGCACAACTCCTCTGTGAAATCGTTTCACAAAAACAAGGGATGACTTCATCACAAACTCCAAGAACTGGGCGACTGAAACACTCTAGCCACGTCTAATATTTCAGCACATTGCTCCAGTCCACCAAAGGGCAAGACAGTGCTATGTCTCCCTTCAGCCTCTATGCTATTTTGGAAGGTGATGACATAGTGGCCTGCATGGACATGTTTCCAGTGACACGCACCACCTCAGTTATCTTCTTGGCAAGAGTAGTGGAATGAGGAAGGTTTTTTAGTCAGTGCTCTGAGGTACTACACAGCAGTTTTATTCATATAATACATTCTAATATTCAACTGTCAGACTTGCACAAGCAGCAGATTCATAATTTTAGCCAGTAGCTGGATGGTTTGGACATGATACTGGGTCTCTTAGACTGTTCAGGATCCCCAAGAGAACTCACAGGTGAAAACTGGTAAAATACTTGATTTTCTGTCTGCCTACAGATGGCACAAATGTAATTTTGGCCTTATTTTGCATCAGCACTCCACTGCATTTCACCTCTGAGTTTCTGAATCAAAACTGCATGTAGCTTACCAAGTAGAACCAGAAATCCCACAGAGGTATATTGCAGCATCCAGCAGGCCCAGCTGCTGCAGCCCAGCAAGGCTGCCATAGAATGATGTCAGTGCTCTCATCCCACCTCCAGAGCCCAGCACCGCTACGACTGGAACCTGCAGACAGCAAGCTCAGGAATCACAACCACAGGCTTTTGATTGCCAACAAATTACAGAACTAATCCCATTTCAGCCTCATTTGAATAGAAAACAGAAAAATAAACCTCTATTTCTATCTACATTACAAGTAATTTTGGATTTAATTTCAAGCTGAACTTCTTTCTCTATTTTGTAACTGAAATATATTGCTTGCTATATGCTATAAAGCATAGCATGGTCATCTTAGGGACTGAAATTGTTATGTATATTTTCACACATTTACTTACACACAATACACATATAAGAGGCAATTATTCTTATAACAGCAGCCAAATACCTCTGAGCAAGGCATCAGGATACATAGATATAAGTTTCTTCAAATAAGCAATTAAGAATCTATTCCTGTGGTATAAATTTCATTTTAAACATTCTGAAACAAAATTTCCCATCATGATTCCAAGCCCAAAACCCAAGATATAAGAGTTCCAGTAAAGTACAGACATCCTGAAATGTCAAGGTTTTGTGTTCCAAAATACACACACACCCCTCAAAATTTAAGAAATATAATAACATTTAGACTTCAGAACTGAAATGTACCAGAGATCTGTCTCACACCACAGTGAATGCAAACCATGTTTCTTGTTGGTTACAAGCAAGAATTCCTACACTGCCTAATTATCAACCAAGCCTAAAGGACTTTACCCATCTCACCACAGGACTGTGCTCAATACCTCATCTTTTGGAGGGGATTCTTTTAAGCAAAGAGTCTTTCTCAGTGCCTCAGAAACTACTTTCTTCCTTTTGTCCAAAAATTCTCTCTCCTCTTTACAGAGATCAAAACCAAGACGTATATCAAGGTCCCAAGTGCTGAAATAGAAGGAAAAAAACCCTTGAATTTTTGGAGGATTTGTCATCAGTACAGAAAAGCAATTTTTGTGAACACACAATCTAGGTGCAGATCTGAACTGGATCAGGTGAAATTTTAGTGTATACACTAGCTATTTTGCACAAAACTTTTTGGAATTAAAAATTTAATTCTCCATATTGTATTTCTCCTTTAACATTTAAATTTGAAGTTCTGTCAAACGGTACTCAGATTACGCTTCAGAAATTTCACATAGGAAGAAAAGATTCTTAGTAAGTGAGGAAGATTGTACGAGGAGCAACAGACATCCCTGTATCAACATGAACATGAAATGAGGGGAAGAGGGATTTTAAAACAGAAGATTCTGAACTTAAGAGGCAGAAGGGAGCAACTGAATACCGATTAACTTGTTATGAGTTTGTAAAACAGAAGATCTTCAATTGATGACTGGATACCAAATGACACTATCAACTCACAAGCCAACTTCTTGGTTTTCTGTTATTTTTTTCCTTTTTACTCCTTTCTTGCACCCTTCATCTATTTTATAGTTCAAGCTCTTCACACACAGAGATGTCCTTTCCTATCTCTCAGTACATCACTGCACATATTCTGGGAAGTACCTGTGCCTGACAGAACTGCTTAATATTTATACCAACAGCTACTTCACATTTAAGTATTAGGAACACAAAATCTGTGCAGATATCAGCAGAATTGACACCAGGCCAATAGATAGTATCTGCAAAGTGAAGAGTCACAGCCTCCAGAAAATTCTCAAATATATTTTTCTTCAATCTATCCCAAGAGATCAATGGAGTGAACAAGCCTCCCCAGAACAGCAAGGAGAGTCACTCCGCTCCTTCACTATGCAAATAAAGGCCTTTCCTGATTTTCAAAGGACTTTGGGGTTCCCACTCACCTCTCTTCAGTTTTCAAACTCATATCCAAACTTTTTCCCTGTGAAAAGAGAACACATCTTGAAATTAATAGCAATTACACAGGTGGAACTACAAAATAGAAGTTATGACATCAACAGAGTCACCATTTACTATCCAGAACAGCTCCTCACCCACAAAACAACAACTCTGGAACACCTTTCCTTGCACTTGTTTCAGGGATTTTTAGCAGTCTCTGCACAAAGCAAAAACATCCTCAGAGGGCAGTGTGAAAGAAATTATTTCTTCTACAAGTGTCTTGCTTTTTCCTCCTCTGACATTTTTTTTTCACACCCTGAAGAGACCTTTTTCTTCAAAAAGAAAAAATTATGAACTTTACACTTTATTTTGCAAGACCCATGAACCATGAAAACATATTTGGAAGAATTGCATTGAGTAATCTCATTACTTCATTCTAGACATCCAAGAAAACAGCACTCCTGAGAATCACATGTTGCCTAACTTGCCAAACACCTAGAGGTAATAGAGGAAAGGGTTATCTCATGCACATTAAAGCAAGAGCAAAATATTGACATTACCTCTCCCAAAGAAATGATTCTATCAACTTTTTCTCCAATAGGAAGGGAATTAACTGGTACAGTCCCCAATCCCAGAACTGTAGTATGCTTTTCAATATCAGGGTTCACGCCATCCTAATAAAAACAAAATCTTATTTGAGATTCACAGAAAAAAGTTAAAATAAGATGACTTCTAAGCTCACTGTCCTCCTCCTAACAGGAACAAATAACATGAATTTAGGTACAGGGCAAGGAACACTACAACGTTCCTGGCACTCTCCTACATCTGATAAGAGAGAAAAGGTCAGACTAAAGACTTCTGTGGTCTATGCCACTTGATGAAGAAGTATGCTCTGCTAGCTTCCAGAGTTGTTTGGCTGAGGTTTACCACCTGGGGTAATCTCCATGGTTGACCTCTCTACAGCGTTTTTGCTTGCCTGGCTCTGAGTTTCTGACCACTCAAGTCCAGGTCTCTCTCTTCAGCTCATGTTTACTGCCTAATGAACCCCCTGGCGAAGCATTCTTCCGTATCTTTTTTTGTGTCCTCTTCTCCACAGCTTCCTCTACAGTAGTCAAGATCACCATTTGCAATCATGCTGCCAAATGGCTTGTTGGGATAAAAAACATCATAGAATAAAGAGTTTGCTTGCTCTCATCTATGGAGAATGAATATTCAGTCACTACATGGGTACCGGGAGAAACTGCAAAGTAAAAGACAAAGCTAAATAAACCTCTGCAAGTGGCAACTGATCTACAAGTTCCTAATAAAGAGTTCCTCTAGAGTATCTCAAAAGGTGAAAATAAAGATGTCTACATGTAGAAAGCACATGCAGAGTAACATTTTCTTAACCCCTGAGTTTGAACAGATGTTAATCTTTGGAGAGCATATACTGTTAAGGTAATTTCACCTCCTTACATAATGTCAAAGATCCAATGCACAGTCTGACATTTTTANGGTGTGTGAAAAACAACAGAGAAAAACTTATCTCTTTTTAAGCTTTGTGGACTTAGCAGGAATGCTTACCTGTAAGATAGATATGGTTTGCTCCAACTTCACTTGCAGATCGGGGCACAATTCTTTATCCACATGAAAGACAAATGAGGTTCCATAATCCTTCTCATTGTCTGGTGTCCAAGGAATAGACAACTGCTTTTGATATGCCCCTGGGACAGACACCTTGACCTCACAGCATCCTGTGCATTCAAAAAAGAAGTTTAGACCACAGGGGCCATTTGTTGAAAAACAAGTACTTATTAAGTGTAATAGTAGATTAAGTAGACTTGATTAAAATCAAGTACTTATTAAGTGCTGAGACCATGAAAACACAAGCAAAAACTCTATTGTGTGGTACCCAGTGGAAAATACCCAATATTATTAATTACTGAAAATAAAAGCAAAATTGACTTTAAAAGTCAGCTTCATAGTCAGTAAATTAAAATGCACTGGATAGACAGAGAATCAAGTCTCCCCTCTCCCTCAAGGAACAAACTTGTTGAAGCGTAGTCCTGACTTAGACTGTCCAAGCAGCCCTACCTTGCTGCTTCTCTTTTGTGTTTTCCTCTTTGTTGACAGTGCCTTGCAGACACAAGCAAGGATGAACCTTTGAAAAAAAGAAACCAGCTCTGGTCATACAATTTTTAGTTCACTTCTTTGTATAAGTTGTAATGTAGTAGTTTTTCACCTACTACATTAGTTGTAGGTTTACAGTTGCAAACTCTCAAAAAAACATTAGGCATGAATGAAACAATGAAATAACATTGTTTTGTTACTTCAAATAAAGACCGAGTTTTGTTTCAGTAGGACAGGATTATTAGCTCCTGTTTCAAAATAAAAACCACCCTTTCTATTCCAAGAGCTGGCGTTTTTTACAATCAGGACTTCACAGTTACAAGTTATCAACACCTGGGGTTTTTCTGTGTTTTTTACCTTTTTTAAATGTATGTATCAGTATCTATTCAGAACCTATTCAGATCCAAGCAAGCACTTCATAAATTTCTGTTCCAGCTTGTCTATGTCCTCATGAAATTTAGTCTCTCACACCATTCTGCTTACCTTCTAGGACAGTAGATGAGAGATTGATTTCAACAAAATTGCCCTAAAACATAAAAAACTAGTCCATTTCTTGAATTAAGACTGACTTGCTAAGGGAAATTGGAACACAAAAGATTCCTCCCTATGAAATAGTTTTCAAAACTGTACTGTTAAATGCCACCAATTTTTCAGAGGGGAAAAAAAGTTCAAACTCTACATTTCAACCATTTTCCTTATCTCCTTACAAAAAACCATGACTCCAGTCCCTTTTCTTTCAAGCAAGAAAAGAGGCAGTAACATTTATTTTTAAAGTATAACACACTGATTTTCTTAGACTGATTAACCCAAAGAAGAGGGAGTGATCCCCTACTTAATAATGGCATTGATAAAAGCTTAGAAATAATATGTGTTAAAACAAGAAGAGGGACTCTTCCTGGACAGTATCTAGTCTAGAAAACACAGTACAATCTTCAAGACTCACTTGCCTGCTAAAGACATTTTTATGATTTTTATAGCAACCTTACAGAGAAAAAAACAAACAAACAAACAAAAACCTCAAAACAAAAAACTGAAGCTTTCTGTAAGTTGGCATGAAGTTTAAAGATTGAGGAAGATTTTTAGATCAAAAAATCGAAAAAGAGAGAGGCAGATCTTGGAGAGAATAGGAGCTATTTGGAAGTAAGACTGTAATACTCAACAATCCTTCTCCTCTTGCTGCTAAAAGCTTATTGTCAGGAGTAAATCACAACACACATGATTCTGGTTTCCACGTACTCACCACAAGGACTCCATTGGTCAGTACTTCTGTAGGGGCATCTGAGCTGTGAAAGCAAGAGGTTTATCGTAAGTCAAGACTGGTTTTAAATTCACTTCATCCTACTTCACAAACTAATTGGCTGAACAAGAAGTGGGCTGAAAAGGTCCTCAGTGTGACAGATCCAGGGAAACACCAGGTATATTTCCCTTCACAAAATAATCGAGGCTTGGAAAAATTGAAAAAGTTTGTCTGCAAATATATAAGCACGTGCTATAAGATCCCCCCATCTCAGTTATTTTGATAACCCAGAGAAAAGGTGAACTTAGACTATCAGATAGATAAAGTATACATTTGTGTATTTTTCAAGGTTAACTGAAAACTTTCCACTCCTAAATAACTACTCCGTAAAGTGTTCACTTACTTCCCTTGAAGTCCAGCAAAATTTTATTTCTTTTTTGGTACCTCAAAAATTTTGGTGACTAGAATATTAAGAATAATTTTGGTCAGCCATTAGTGAATCAACTCAATCACCACAGAGAACTATAAAGTATTATCCTTTTTATGAGCAAGACTAACCCCGCACAGAAAAAGCAAGTGACAACATATCTGCAGAGCACAAGTTCATTCAGCTCTTCAGGTAAGACTCACCATTTCTCCAAGAAAAACTCTACATCCAGCTCTTCATTAGCCTTTGAAAATAGAAGTTGGATATTGGTGACCCTTGACTCTGAATATATAATTAAGAGACATTTTTCCAAGAGATTAAGCTCTTCTCCTGTTACGTAGTTACAGTAACTTCTGTTAAAATAACTGGGTTTGCTCCTTTTATAAAAGCTCCAGTTAAAATTTGAAGTGGTTAATGTAGCCTTTAGCCTTTAAATATTCCGCTTCTCCTGGACATGTCCCGTATGACCAGACACATCTACGTTTGAAGACACAAGTGCACAAAAGTGAGAGTTGTCTCTCAGACATTGTTCTGCTAATGAGAAAAAAAAAACCTCCTCTGGCTCAAGAACCACTGCAACATCATCTCTGCAAACAGCTTCGACATGAGGTTTTAGGCTTCTTCCCATTTCTTATTTCTGCAGCTTGCACTCTTAGCTCCTTGCTGTCTTTGTCCTCTACAGATTTTGTTCCAGCCAAAGTCTTGTCTCCTCCCATTGCATACAGCAAATATTTGATACTAGACCTAACACAGCTTTTAAAATAACAAAGTAGAAGCTGATTTGGGTAATTTTCTTTGCTGAAGTTGAAATTTCCAATCTCTTAACTACAGGTCAAGATGACTTAAGCATTCAGCAGATAGATAGAGCTAGTGGGAACAATGGAATTACCAAGCTTCTTTCCATGATCATAAATGATTTGGAGTGCCTGTGACACTGCCCAACACCTCCCTGTGAACTGCACACCAGTTAGACTGCTTCTGACCTCACCGACAGTATAGAAGCCAAATTTCTCAAGAAAACACATCATTAGCTCACCTTTAATCCACACCTATTGTAGCAATGTGTTTGTGGTGTTACAAAATAGATCAGTCTGGTGATGTGGCTTTACCCACGTAAAACAGGCTGTCCTGTAAATCCATAAACAGCTGAACAGGGCTTGAGGGCAGCTGATCACCAATATCACCACATGAAGCAGAGGTTAAATGTACTGAACATAATCCAGAGAAAAAAAGCTTCTCTTAGGCTTTCAATTTATTACATATAGAGGTAACATTAGCAGCAATAAACTTGTTTTTTGTAAACTGATGATGACAAATTAAATAAGACAGTCCCCACAATGATTACTGACTGCAAATGCCTTTCATTTTAAAACCAGTTTATGTTCCTCTAAGTCTCATGAAAAATTAATTCCATTTAAAGATGTTTTAACATTCCTGAAAGACAGCAGTAATCCCAAATTTTATTTAGCTGGAGCATCCCAAAGACTGTGGAAAACACACAAATAAAGTTACTAGAGAACTTCGAAACATCTCAGATGACACTAAAACCGTATGTGCTGTCATCATCACCAGCTGATTCATTCTTCCCTGCCGCCTTCTCCCACAGGGATACGTGAAGGAGCAGGTACTGCCAGATCTGTGCAGGGACGAGCTGCAGCCACTGCAGCAGAGCCAGGGACTCACCTCGGGGTTCAGCCTGAAGGTGCGCAGCAGGGGCTGACCCAGCCCCATGCCCCCCACGTCAAAGACAATAGAGGTGAGCTCATCGCTGACAAGGACATCCTTATCATAGAGGGTCAGCTCCAGAATGTTCTGAAAGTGAACAGAAACAAACAGCCTAAGATGAAGGGGCAGAAACACTGACAAACCTGGGTATATACAATATCGTACACAAGCTGTATACAATAGATACTTTGTGCACTAATCAATACCCTTCCCCTTCCCCAATCCTAAGGAAAATTCAGTATTTTCAGCAGGGCTTACAGCATAGTTAAACAAAAAATTCTCCTAGTTGACAACATTTAGCTGAAGTATTTTCTCAGCTTCCCAACTAGAAGAAGGCCCCAGCTGAACTCATGTGGCAGTACTCTCCACCAGCTCCAGGCACAGATTTGCCCAAGGAAGCAATAGCAATTTCCACTCTTTCATGATGATTTAGTCCAGGTTCTTATAGGGACCAATCACTTCCTGCTCAGCACTGTCTCAGAGATGGTAAATTCAAGAGAAACTGAAATAGATACAGTGAGGACACATGGCACCCAAAAAATAGCCTTGCAGCAACTAGCTCTCAAAGAGACAAGACTGAATTTAGAATTTTGCTGGCAGTCTCCAGCAGTACCCAGACTGAGGTGTCATGAGCCTGGGAAGAAAGAAAAAGATCACACACTCTAAAGTTTAGCTTTCAATTTTCTTACCAGTAAAGCCAATTACCATTCCACATTTGTCACCAACCATTGTGGAAAGGTACTCCAGTGAGTGGCATAGTTTCTTGTTAATAGACACCTTCTTCCAAAGTCTGGGATGTTATTCAAAGCAATAGTGCCCCACTAAAACTGATCTTTTAAAGTACAGTTTCCTTCCCCCTACCATTAGTGTCTACTTTGAGAATGAATGCTGACAATCTGAAGACTTTGTTAAATATTGTATTAGGTCCCATTCAGATAGTAGATGTACAGCCTCTGTCCGAGAGTTTGAATTTGGTTTTCTCAATCATTGGAATGGATGGTTAAACTTGACTGAATGAACTACATGGCAGTGAGTAGAAATTTAGTTCCTCTGAAAGAAAAAGCAAACATCAAATAGAAACTTGCTTAATTTCCTTGAACTCCACCAGGCAATGCCATAACTTCCCTTTCCCGAGATGCATCACAAGGATGTTTATGGAAAATTCTAGCTGCAATTTACATGAGAGAGCGGTTAACCACAGCAGTTTGTATCACTGGACATGCATAATACAGCTTCTTGTACCACCGAAGGCAACTGACACCTTAAAAGCAACACTAGTTTTGAGAGTAATAAAGAACCCTTGGTTTTGAATGAAGCATCAAAAGCAAGCCAGTGCAAAAATACAAGTAGTCCAACCTACTCCACACAGTGTTCTTACCTTGACAGCACCGTGGATTCGATACTGGAAAGTTTCGTTCCATTCTGGGTTCTCAGAGTTGTCAACAACCTGAGTTCGAGAGACACTGGGAGATGCAGTGGGCAGCTTTAGTTCCACATAGCAGTCTGCCTTGGACACTACAGCAGAGAGTGAGAGACAGGCACCAGAAAAAATTGATTCAAACATACTCTTTCCCATGAGCTCCTCATTTTCTAGATGTCATTGCATCATAGAAAAGTGCAAATTCAAGGCTGGACTTTTAAAGCAAAAGCCTTTAATGAAGTAAATATAATTAAAAAGAAGCAAATTGAGTATTAGGTGCCTATATTTCTTTTTCCTGGTTCATCGAAATCATAAAGCCCCTAATAAAAAAGGCTACTATTTAAAATTAGGAAGATCAACTTTTTAAAAAAGATTACTGCTGATACCAGGCCTATTGCCTCTTGTCCTATCACTGAGCATCACTGAAAGAGCCTAAGCCTGCTAAAGCCCAAGTAGGCAACACCCACCACTGCTATACTCTTGTTTAGTGTGACCAGGAGCTGGGCTGTCTGTTTCCATTCCCTGAAAATAAATGATTGTCTGAGTCCTTCTTTCTTCCATTTAGGGTCCATTCAACAATGCAAGTATGGAGACCATTCTTCACTCCAGCTGAATAGACAGGCCATAGAAAACTCTTCACAGCATGATTCTAGCCCTCAGCCCCTCTGGAGGCTCTTCTGTCCCCTGAACAATTATTTGACATTCCAAGTAGTTTGATGCTGGATGCCAGATACAAACTTAAGGCAGACTACCTTACTCGATTTAATCTGAAGTAATTTAATAAAAAGGAGTTTTAAAGATCCAAATTCCCCAAACAGCCCTGAGATTTTACACAGGTGTGTAAATGGAAGGGAATATATACCATGCTATCAAAACCAGGAACAGATAAAAAGCAGTTTATCTTGGAATCAGCCGGCCACCTCCTTCCTTTAAAGTCGGCAATGACAAGCAAATAGCAGGTACATGAAATAAAGCACTACTACAACTGAGAAAATAGACATTTGAATGCTAGAATTAAAGACTTCTGGTTCCAGGTTCAGAAAGACTGTTCATCAGGAGCAAGGGTGAAACTTGCCATAACCAGAAGGCTGAGTCCAGGGAAAGGAATACAGAATGGGCCACATTAGAACAGGAAAAGGAGCAGGGAAGTAAAACACTACCAGGACTTACTTGATCTTGGTCTGCAAAGTAAGAACAGCTGTAGCTGCTTAATCTGCAGATTTGCCTCACATAAAGCTTTTGAAATATATATAATATACTTTGTATTATATATATAATGCTTTACATAAGAAGCCTTTGTTGAGACAAAGGCAATGCAATATGTGTACATAAGGGCCTCCCTTAACAATGCTCTCTGTGCTACAGGTGTGCATCAAGGAACCGACACGTTTTCCTAATGCCTTGAGTCAATACTTACACACATCTGTACCCTTGATATTCCTGGCTCGGAGGACTTTTACTGTTAGGTTGTAGTAAGGGTGCTTTTCCCACTGAAAAGAGAGAAACAAGCTCAGCATTTAGCTCAGTTGCAATGCCTGTTCTGTAACCACACTAGTATTAGACCAGAGAAATGGATCAGAATCAGCCAGCCCAAAATAAGCTATTAATGAATCAGTCTGGGAACACACACAGCCCTTGCAGTGTCCTGGGGGATGACTAAAGGAGCCTAGAAGGAAACTCAATTCCCTTTTGGCAATGCAGTGAGCGATGTCTTCGGGCAACTCCCCGTGAACTTCAGAAAGTAACTCCCATATTTAGGGATTCCTCTAATTATAGATCAGTTTTGAATTGCTTTATTAGCACGTTCTTGCTGAGGGAGAAACAGATGCTAAAGCTGCTCAAACACATTCACGACAGCTAGTTTAAGAGTTCTGGCCAAGGGCACATGAATGCTTGAGTAAAAGCAGACCTGGTAAGAATCTTAAGAGCAGGGTCTAAAGACATAAAAGGCACACGCTGTTTACAATGAGAAAAGAAAGAACAACAAAACACTTGCCAAAACACTTCATGGCTGTTGGAGTTAGAAAAGACAAAACTTAAATTCCTTTTCATTCTGGACAGTTAACTGGTATTGGTATTCTAAATGTGCATGTCACTTTACCAGTATAGATAAAAATGTAATCCTTACTCTTGAAAGCTTCTGGGCGACTATTTTGGAATGTAATATTAGTATCTAAATGCCAGGATGTGAAGGGGGAAAAAAAAAGTCTGACTAGATCCTAGAATATCATGCAGGAGAAGTGGGGAGATGGGAAGGGGACAAGAGAGAACAGCTTGAGGTGATTTAGTACAGAGACTGCACAGAAGTAATTGTGTAAGGCTCAGGAACAGAATGGGATTCTGCCTCATTTTCATCAGTTATGACACAGTCCTGGCTAGCTAAGAACTTTTCCTATTCTTAAATCACATTTTCAAAATGCTTTTCACAAATGGTCATTACTTCTCATTCACAATTTTCAACGTGGTTGGCCTGAGACTGGAGTTTAATTTTAGATATTCTAAGTATTCACTTACAATTAAATTCAACAGGATCTTCACTTACAACAAAATACTGCAGATTGACAAATGAGGCACCGGAAGAGGTTACCCAGAGAAGATATGAATGTCCCATTCCTGGAAGCGTTCAAGGTCAGGCAGGAGCTTTGAGAAACCTGGTCTAGTGGAAGGTGTCCTTGCCCACGACAGGGGGGCTGGAACAAGATGACCTTTAAGGCCTCTTCCAACCCAAACCATTCCTTAATTCTATGATTTGTGAAATATTATATAAAAATGCAGGGTCTACATATCGCTGACTGGGATCTCACAGAAACCAGTAAATCCTGAACTGTTAAACCCTTCCTGAATGTTCCTTATCTGGCAAATGGAATTATACTATGTTAAGCAGTCACATGCTTGGTGAGTTTTCCTTATTTTTCACCTCTTGAAGATACTTGCCAACTTTTGGAAAACAGGGTTTGAACAACACAATAAAACCAAGGCATATACAGTATACTGAACATTTTTCTACTGAGCAAGCACCATCCACCCTGACCCACAAGCAAAGAGCAAAAACTACATGAGTCACCTAAAATTTTCTCAGTGCAAAACTCAAATGCAGGTACTAAATTAAATTTGTGCAAATAAACTCCAGTTATACTGTTACTCATCTTAAAGACACTTATTTGCAGAAATGACATGTTGAAGATACTCATTTATTTGTTTCTGTGAACAAGACATATCTTCACAGTGAATATCACAGTGATTTCCACCCTTCAGATGCTACTTTCTTTCCTCCTTAAACATTTCCTAATCACCTTTCTTTCATTCAGTCCCTGACACTAGTTTCTCAGGCAAAAACTGACCACCTTTCTACTTCATCACGCTGGGGAATAGCTTACAGAGAGAAATTCAAGATCATGTATGTTATTCTCATCCACTTCCTAAAGCTCCTCCAACTCTTGTGTTTGTTGAGGCATGAAGCTCCATAATCACACCTCCATGGCTGTGAAAGCAATTTCCACTCACATAGCATGGCTGTTGCCTGGACATCAGACACTATCAGAGCAAGCACAGAGCACAATGAAGATAACCTATCCTCCTTTATTGCACATCATCTGTCAAAAATGTACTTACATGCTCAAAAGAAAGTCCTTCCCAAAGGTCTCTAACATCCTTGATTTGCAGTCAGTTGTTACACAGCTGAGGATACATTTTCCACACCCAGATCATAATTTAAGGGCATATAACTCAACAGAAATTTCACTGTGCTCCCCAGCCTGTGCAGTCATGCCAGAACCTCCTCATATGCCTTGTGTACTTATCTTTTAGCACAGCAAGGCCATAGCATGCTGCCAGGTGAGCCTGCAGAGTAATGAAGCATGGAAGTATCAGATATGCCCTATCTGAATGATCAGGGAAAAGGCAGGCAAGAAATCCATATGGGAAACAGGCAACAAATACTGATGACAGCTCTGCCTGTGCCCCTATACATGACAGCATACCAATGTATGGGACTGATGCAAGCAGCTAACTTCTGCTGTGCATTTTAATGATTTTTCAGAATCACTGCTTTTCCAGAGCTCAGGAGTACATCTGAAGCAAAAAAAAAACAAAAGCCTCCTTTAAATCCTAAATTCTAAAATGAGGGTACAAGGCTGAATTTTCACATACTTAACTTTGCAAACAGCTGTCTGCACCTTTCATCTAAACTGAAGATGCTGATGCAGAAGCAAGTGACTGTAAAACAAGTCATCCCAGCCACAGGACGCAGTGGTCTTTACTTTTATACAGTCCAGGATACCTGCCTCTATATAGTGGGATGTAACTGCTGGGATCCACTCCACAGGTCTCAGTGCATGCAGAGGACTCACCAGAAGTCTGCCAGATTCTTTACAAAAATGCTGTCATAGCAAATAGAAACACAACTTCTAAGACATATTTTGTGCTCACAGCTATTGGGAAAATCAGGTAGCTCAAAGAAATCCTCAGTTTACCAATGGAGCAGTTTCTCCCCATCTTGTTCCTGCTCCCAAAGAAACACTACTGCACATCATTCCCTTCCTTGTGGACGAAGCGTAGCAAGTTTGCTTTTGAACCCCAAAGCAAACCCCTGACCTTCCTGGGTACCCCTTGCCTGTCCCTCCTCCCTCAGGAGTATACAGCTGCAGCTGTGAAAGGAGACTTACAGACCCAACCCTAAGAACCATGGTCTTCTGGCAGGCAGGATTTACAGTTAGCCAGGACATGAGCAGTGCCAGCAGCCCAGTAACACAACACAGCAGCAAACACTGGGCTCACTCTCAGTTTACTGCAGTTTGCCTTTAGAAGTAAATCTAAGGCTAAACTCTGGAAAATTAAAGTGGTCTGATTACGTTAAATTACCTACAAAGACAAAAGGGTGATCTTCTGCCCCATCCCTTGTTCGACTGCTATCAATTAGTCAATACAAAAATCTCTCCCTACAAAAAAAAAAAAAAAATTCAGCAAAATTTTGTTAAGTAATGTTATTTTTTTTATTATTTAAATAGTGAGCGCCTGGAGGAAAATATATTCAGTGGTGTGGTTTAAAGGTTAATGGAGGCTAACATGAGCCTCTTCTAACCTGATCTCCTAAGTGCTAAACAATAATATTAAAAAGTCAACAAGTTTATTTTTACCACACAGCAAGCAGAAGTTGTCTTGTGACAATGGTCACCTCAATTTTAAGTTATATATTGAGGGGTTGGTGTGATAGGATACGACAAGGGTGATCAGCTTATAGATCAGATCTCCTGTCAAAAGCTCCTTCACAAACATTAAGCTTAATTCAAAATTGAGGTTATCAGCCTGACCATCTTATACAATTATTTCACTCCAGTTAAGGGACAAACATGTCCAAACCACTTTATCTGTTGTGGTTGCAGTGCACTATGAAGGGGAGCTAAGGCCATCATTAGTCTTTGTCTACCTGAGATCATTAATCCCTGAAGGATAAGATAGAAAGCAGAACAGAAGGCAGCTTTAGTCAAGGTTATTTTGCAAGAAAACACATAAGCATGATTTTGTCTCTACTGATGAAAAGTGTAGTATTCTGGACTCTCCCCCCCAAAAAAAGTACTTGGCATCAGCTCAATTCTGCTCCCCAAAACCTAAGGAAATACAGACCTGCTCTGGACTTCCTCAGGCAGACCCTAAATTTAATAAAAGCCTGAAATCTCCATTAACATGATCAGTGATAGAAAATTTTGGATAACAATAAACTTGTTAACTCCTGCGGAAGAGCAGGACAGGTTTTCCACAGGAGCAGCAACAGGAAGCCGCTCCCGAGCGCATCAGCCGAGGAATGCCATCCCGGAGACGGCAGCACGACCTGTCTTACCCGGCAGCGGCGGAACCCAGCCTCCTTCCTCTCCTTCCTTTGGAAGAGCACCGCTGCCAGGAAAGGCAGCACTCTGGGTGGAAGTGGGCCCCGCAGCACCTCATGGAACATGGGGAAGAGGTCCTGCTGTCTCTGCAGAAGATCTGACGGGGAAGCCCAGAGACCAAGGAGAGCCGCGGCCGCCCGGCTGCGGAGCGCTGCTGGCCGCGGGCTCCTGCGAGCTTTGCGCGGGACGGGGCTGTGCTCCAAAGTGGAGGTGTGGCCCACACTTGCCGAACAGGCCAGCTCAAAGGCTCGCCGGCAGGTTTTCCCAATATTGCTACAAGACAAGGGCGGCAGAGCAGCGCCAGGCAGGGCAGCCCTGGGCAGGAGGAAGCACCGCTTCGTGGTGCAGCCGCGACATCTGAGTCCCCAATCCAGATTTTCTTTGAGAGTTCCAGCAACCTGCTGTACAACTGTGGCCATTTCAAATCCCTTTCGGAGCTTCAGCACAACCTACCAGTATTTTTAAATAGAAAAACTTTCCCATCTTACAGTTAAAGCAAAACACAGTCACTGACTGTAGCTGTTCAGAGCAGTTTCAGGGAGGCCGGGGCGGAGACACCACAGTTTGGTCTGCCATAGGATGCCTCAGGGAATATCAATTCCACACCACATCTCCCTCTCTGAGCAGCCTGAAAAATCCTCCCCTTTTCTTCTCACTTCCATGTAGTACAGTCTAAATTCTTCCACCAAAGGTTCTCAAAAAACTTTGCAAGAGACAGATTTTTTTTAAGGGTCTATCACACCTTAAAAAATAATGAAGTCGTGAAGGAAATCGTTTACTAAAAGTGATTAGCTTAGTAGCAGCTCCTGACAGTGGTGTTGCTGGAGCTTTTTACCAAAGAGCTGAAATTTATAAACTGGAATTGCAGACCAAGTACCAAACTTCAGTGCTACAACAACTGAAGGGGCAGAAAATGTACGAAAGCCAGTAATGCAGCATGCCACTAGCTCCCTGCAAACGTGAAATTGCGACACATGCTCAGCAAGGTCCCATTCATTAATCATTTCCTGTCATTAGCGTCAGTCACCAGACTAGAATTTAAGATTAATAAAAGCATAAGCACTGACATTTCAAGCACAAACAAATCAGCACTAAGTGGTGAATTCACAGAACAAAGAGTCAACATACTAGCAAAAAGCAAACGTAATGCCATTGTGAAACAGCAGCAACTGCTCTAAAGCCCTTGTGTCCTACTAAATGGTACAGAAGACACTAGGCTGAAAATCCTATTTCTTTGCTTTTCTGCTCACCACTGCACTGACAGTGAAGGGCTGCAGCACCACTCCTATGAAGAAAGGCTGAGAGAGCTGAGGCTGTTCAGACTGGGTAAGAGAAGGCTCCAGGGAGACATGATAGCAGCCTTCCAGTATTTAAAGTGGACTTTTAAAGAGGGAGAGTGACTTTTTACACTATCAGATAGTGATAGGACAAGGGGGAATGGTTTCAAAGAGGGTAGACTTAGATTAAAGATTAGAAGGAAACTCATAGAAGATGGTGAGGCACGGGAGCAGGTTGCCTAGAGCAGTTGTGGATGCCTCATCCTTAGTATAACAGTGCCAGGTTGGGGCCCTGGAGGGTTCAGTCTAGAATATCTTTAGGGTTCCTTTCAATCCAAACCATTCTATGACTATCATATTAGGTTTTATTTATCTTCAAAAAGATTGCAGAACCATAAGTGTGTTTTTTCTGGTTTTGTTTTTTTTTACATTTAATCTAATACAGTTTGACTGTAAATTACAGAAAAATCGAGGTCGCCTCACAGTACAGTAGCATGGGGAAATCACACTTATTCTAGTTTATTACAGGCAGTATATAAACCCTCTATTTTGTCTTGAGTGCCCAATTGCACATAAATTTCACTTACCTGCCTTATGATGCTCTCTCTCTCCTCTTCCAATGAAATTTCACTCAGCATAGGGATCTCACATTTACAGAATTTCTCTTGAATCGCCCACGAAAAACTGAAAGCTCTTTAGAGCTTAAGAATATGCTTAAGAATTGTTTCATAATCAACAACAGATCACCTATTAGCAGTGTCTGTGTGCAGTTTTAGCCATGTACAGACACTGTTGTCAGTGAACTTAATATCCAAACTACTTGGTTTTGTTATTTCCCAGCAGACTAAGAAAACAATAGCATCAGAAGATGAGGCAAAGAAAGCCTCCCACCCAGTAGCTTTTCTTCTGCTTGAATTAGCATGCCCACAAGGGTAAAGGTAGATGTATATCTACACTGCAGTTTTGGGGTTTTTTTGTCAGAAAGCATTAAATGACATAATCACCAACTATATTATGTATTATTTAAAATGTGTGTAGATATCACAAGGAATCCCTTTTTGGTCCCATTAGCAGCACTAAGAGGAGAGCTGAGATGCAGTATATAACTAGAACAGATGAAAATTTGAAAGGATGCAAGCAAGGATAGGATTTGATTTGTGTTTGTTTGGGATCTTTTAGTTTTATCCATAAACACCAATATACTTAGTTGTTCAATTTATTCATCAGTGACTTGGATGAAGGAGCAGATCCCTCCTCAGCAAGTTCCCTGATGACACAAAGATGGGAGGAGTGGCTGATACTCCAGAGGGCTGTGCAGCCCTTGAGAAGGATCTTGACAGGCTGGAGAGATGGACAGGGAAGAGCTGTCTGAAAACCAGCAAAGGCAAATGCAGGGTCCTGCACCTGAGGGAGAACAACCCCAGGCACCAGCACAGGCTGGGGCCGACCTGCTGGAGATGCCCCTGCTTCAGCAGGGAGCCTGCACTGAATGACCCACTGTGGGTCCTCCCAGCCCACTCTGTGATTCTGTGAACATGGAGACAAAAAGACTTCCTCTGCACATGGCTACAGAATGGGAAAACTGAGGATCTATATGCTACTTCCAACACCAGACTACCCTATGACCTACAGCCCGAGCAAGTGTAAACCTGTGAATCTAAACATTTCCTGATTTGGTCACAGAGCAAACACAGAGCTCAACATCCCTCCCCAGCATAAAATACCATTTCACCGCTCAAAAAAAAAAAACCTGTCAGTAATTTTAGTGTTCTCTAGTTAAGGACATATTTAATGGTATAATGGACCAAGACCTGCAAAAACATTATTCAAAGAGATAATACAAAAGTGGTTTCAGTAGGATTTTGAGAACATTCACAAGCATGTATAAACTTGTAGATTTAAAAACCTACATTGAGAATTGATGACATGGCCACACTTGATTCACACATACTAAAGCAAGAGGGATACTGAGATACTGCATTGGGTTTGACTTCCAGGAGAAAATAAGGCCTAATGTACAAATAAAAAATAAAATCTACATCAGCCCAGAGAAGCTTAACTGCACAATGATTGAAACACACACTGGTTCACATTATTTATTACAACCTATTGCTTTAGATAAACCTGCTGTATGGTTAGTAAACCCAAAGCACATTATATGAACCAACAAAAAAAAAAAAAGTACAGCACAAACCACATCTCTGTAAAAGGTATGCAGTGGAGATGAACAGAGGCACAACTTTAGTCTTGTAAGTAATAGCAAAATGAAGATCCTGGTAATAGATAATGAAGGTAAATAAAAATCATACTACCAGTATTAAACATAAGGTAAGTAAAAATCAGAGTAGCATTGTTATATCTGTATACAAAGGATGCAGGGTCTCCTTAAATATCCTCTCTTCATTCTCTATGACCTGTAAACACAACTCTCCCAAACCATCTTCCCTCCGTACCTGAACTAGTATATAAAGATCTATACAGAATGTGCAAATCTAGTGTAAGCATTTTTAGGCTCTCTTCTTCAAACAGAAGAAATACAAGTTTAAAAATATTAACACCATAGATTCCTTCTATCCAGCCTCTGCAGAAAGACTTCAGTAGCAATATTGCCCAAGACATCCAAGCAAAACACTGGACTAAGAAATCCAGAAGAATGCATGAACAATAAATACAAACACATATGAACAAGGAAAAAACAGTTATCAAGGGAAACTATTAACACTGGCAAATGAAAGTGAATTAGGACTCTGGTCGGCCTACAGCAGATCAGTTCCTAAAATACACTCACATGATTTAAGTAAACCTATGATGTTAACTGAGGTTCAACTACACTTTAGGCAGACGAGATTTATTCATCAGCTTGTTCTTTAAGATGTGCTATCTGGTAGTTACATGTCATGCTCCACACTACTTAATAATGACTTAAAAATACGTATTGCTAGACCAGGATGTTGGGAGTCAAACAGCCACTCTGCTGGGTTATTGGCTACTGCTGCCTTTTCATTACCACTCTACAGATTCTTTCTGCAACAAACATTTTGTCCCTCATACCAATCTGCTACTGATGAATGTTTCTGAAAAAATAAGTTAGACAAAAACATTACAGTCTAGAGTGAGTATGGTACAATTTAGTTCTTGTGTTAAGACTTCTGGCCCAAGAGTAATTTATGAACAGTACCAGCCTGAGCAGAATGCAGTTCTAGAGCATTTCAAATACACAGATGTTGAAACAGTCTGAATTTCACTTCAGTGTTGGAAAGTGAACCAGAGACTAAAGAATTTATATACAAAAGTCTCAAGCATATTCCAGAAGCTCAAGCAGTAACTTGAGTTCACTCTTTGCAGAAATTGCTTTACAGGGTGTTCTTTGCTTTTTCCTTTGAGTGCAGATGTGAACTTCTTCAAATAGTCTCCAAGCTTCCACTCATGCTAGGAGTGAACATAGTCAGTGCAAACAACACACAGTTAATTCAATTTATAGCTCTCAAACTAAAACAAAAAGGAAAAAAAAAAGCTTTTTAGTGGTATCTACCATTTGTCTGACTATCTCCTGTGAAATGACTTACCAGAAGGTCAGGCAAAAACACTGAATATCAATAGAGTGTCCATTGGCCAGCGCTTAAACCATTTCTGTCGCCAAGATAAAAAGTTACACTTCCTATGTCTAGAAACAGACACAGAAGCCTGCTCTACAACAAACACCTGGTGATCTCCATGCAATGCTGGAGATATGGCTGCAAAGACTTGGAGGGAATTTTCTCTTTTTTTAAATAAATACTTACAAGGCCAAATCACAACACTGCCACCCTAAGAAAGTACGTTTTATTGTAAAACTTGATATGTGGTCAATGTCCAACAGCTGTCTAACGGTTCATTTGCAAGGCAGGAGTGTATTACAAAACTCACTACAAAAATCAGTTTCTATTCTTCATCTGAGGACTGAGAGGTTCAGTGTAGTTGCCAGCACTGTAACAACATGGTTAAAGTCATTTTCTAGTAAATCAATATTGCCGGGTAGGTACAGTCAGTCCACAAATGACTTCCACCCAGTGTAAGAGAACCTAGCAACATGCCTCAAAAATCTCAGACACATCAACTTCTTTAGTCATCAGCACTGAATTTCGTATGAATGTTGGGATTACTGTCCATAATAAGGTCAGGTGTCCAGCGTGTTGACTTCTTTGGAGCAGAAATAATGCACGACTATGGCATTAGGGTATCGAGCAAATGCACTGTAAAGAGAACAAAACACAAACATCAGCTGTCAAGACAAACAGTTTTCCATATTCAAACAAGAGGATCCAAGTTGGGCAGAATCAGAGAGAGATACACGATATTGACACTTGTTTAAACTAAAGCCTGAACATATTACAGAGAAAACAGACAAAAGAATTCTATGGATTTTTTAAGAGGTTGGTTTGGAGGTTTTTAAAATCTATTTTCATTTATGTAGGCACACTTTACTTGGAAGTCACTGGTAACAAGTTAAAGACTGGGGGACATGCTTGCCCTTCAAAATCTTGCTAAACTTAACAGCACTAGAAAAATTCCAGACAACCAAAACAATATAGCATATGCAAATTTCAATTCTGATGCCACAGGCTGCATATTAAGAGCAAAAAATTTAATATGCATAGCAATATTTAGACTGAAGTTTATTAAAATATTTTGGGAAAAGAACCTTTCCCTATCATTGTTAATGCTACTGATATCTCAGAAGGGCTCACATCAAGAAGAAAATAATGACTTAAGTCATGTAGCATTTCCCCCCAGTTGAAAGACAAAAAAAAAAAAAAAAAAAAAAAAAAAAAAAAATTTTACTTTTTATTTTAACNGAAAATAAAATTTGCATTCTCTATTAACACAAAACTAGCTACGAGGAATTGTGGTAGAAGAAAAGATCACAGATTCACAGAATATTCGGAGCTGGAAGGGACCCACAAGGATAAGAGTCCAACTGAAGTAAATGGCCAGTACAGTGATTTAACCCACACCCTGGTGTTATCAGCACCATGCTCTAACCAACTGGGCTTGTCTCAGGGTCATTGGCATCCAGATCATCAAGCAAATTAGTTCTACTTTTAAACACCCTTTTTGTAGCATGTAGGCTACAAAACATAAATCAGTCAGGGAGTCAAAGCCATTAGATATAGAAAACTACACATGTATCTTAGCTTAAAATTATTTTTTTATCTTCATCAATTCTAGTTAAGAAGCAGGTTCTTAGAAAGGCAGTGTTCTTACAAAGATTTCAAAATTCAGTATGGAGACTGATTTTATGCCTTCTAGTGTTGTCAAGTAAGAACTCTTGGGAGTTTCTCAAGGGGTTTTATACTCCTTTGTTGAAAGAAG
>WAAG01033024.1:0-18004 GCA_013390105.1 Tichodroma muraria
TACAATTTCTTTTCTTTAAGCTGTAAGACTGTCAAAACATTTTAGAAATTATTTTAAGGCCTTCTACCTGTTAGCTTGATTTTTTATTTCATTATCAGTCATTAGGAAAAAAACAGTAAGTCATAGAAACTAATTTTGTTAATGGAACTTAAAACAACCCTAGGTAATCTGAAAATAAGTAAATAAACCCTTGCCCCTCCCTACAACAGACTGTAAGAAGGCTACCAGAAAATACATCAGAAAACTGTTAGAAGTGCAAAAAGTCCATAAAGTAAAGCACATGGGTATGCAATCAGAAGCTGCTGTCCTTCCATAGCCAATGCAGACGTAAAAATTTTGGAGGCTGACAAACTGCACCATCCAATAACAAACAGAGCTAACACAGTTCCTGGGATCCCCCTAGGAGAAAACAACACAAAACAAACATGTGACAGAGTCCACATATTATTAAATGTAGCACCAAATCTTACCAAACTTGAGTTCATGTCTAGCAGCATGTCGTAGATAGGTAGCCCCGAATAGAAGAACCAAGAACTAACTGACATCATGAAAGTCACGCATGAGAGCAAATTAAAACTGTGACCATAAACAGAAAAGTAATATGTTCAGCATGGATAAAAGCTTCATCAGAAGTACTGCTAAAGGGACTGTACGTTTACAAATAAATCTTCTGGGCCTCCAGCAGATGCAGCTGCTAAAGTTCAATATTAAATTTAGCCAAGTTCCTATTTCAGCCAAAATCATCTTAGAGAAATTATTAGGTTCTAAAAAGACACTAGAGAATTACTCTTCCATCAGGAAGCCTGATGATCTGGAGGGGTTACATTTTTGTAACAAAGAGAACAGATTTTAAGTGTGCATTAGACATTCAGGAGATGCTATGAAAGACTCACACCAGCTGGATGGGCAGAAAGGTCTCCCAGGAAAAAGCTTGACAGGCCTTTTAAAAAGGGAGCACACTGAGCACAAAGGAAGGAGTGTAAAAAGAACCACCAAGGCAAAATATTTTGCTTTTCTTGGCATCCTTCTCTGCGCGCTGAAAGGACCGTGATTTTCCACCCTACCTCTTGGTGACAGCTGAGCCCTTTTGAAGTTACACTGTGCCTCCTTTCAGGAGCAGGGAGGCCTAGAGAAATGATGATTATGGGACTATGGTTAACAGCCCACTGAAAAACTCCTACAGATTATGGAGGGCTCAATATTAAACCATGTGGGAACAAAATTTTGTTAATAATAATGTTTCACATATGCTTTACTTGCACTCTATTAGCAGCCTGCTTCTGTAAAATGCATGAGATCATGTGCATAATACACTGCTGAAGTACATAATGAGATAGCTGCTTTACACACTTTTGCTGCGTCAGTCTCAAGGACTTTGAGAAAGAATAAACCTCTGCCACTTCCTAAACGCCTTCCTGGTGCCCCACTCTTCCAAAGCATCAGCATAACAGAAGCAGAAGGGAAAAACAGACTGTGTATACATACTCAGGTAGGTCCTTTTATCTGAAATTATCTCCACTAATATAATTATTGCAACTAAACCATGATGTATGAAGATATCCTTATGCAATTGACTTAGTTTATTTAATGTGTTCACATCACATAAAATAGTAGATTTCTTAGCAATCCAGTCACCAGGCTGATAAGGTACTTGGTGTTGTCAGCTCTTGGGCCTTTGAGGGAGGAAGGAAAGAATTGATTTGGTGACTCAGCACCTCATTGCAACTTCAACAAGTTAAAAATACAACATTGAAGACCATGTGATTTAATGTCCTCAATTTAGGTGCTTTTTAAACCTATATAGTGACATTTAGGGAAATTCCACTGGGCATTTCAAAGCAAGTTCCTTGCCTCTTCTCCAGCAAGAGGTGCTAAGTTGCTCACCTAAACCGTGAGCCAGAAATTCAGAGCTAGTATGGATGGCTCTTTGAGCAGGTACCCATGCTGGTAGAGGAATGGGATGCAATAGAAACATACTGTGCAATGACAATTTTCAGCTAACATAATGACTCTTTGGGGGGCTATCACAACATGGCACAATTTAGAGCTGTGGCTGTTCCACCTAGCACTGACGCCCAATGGCCTCTCATAGTTTGTTCCAGGACTGGCAGAGAGCAGGATGGAAAGGTGGCATAATAATCATATCAGAATCAAGAGGTACCAGTGTGCACTTACAAATTCAGTCCTTGATCTAACAATGTGTTACTGCTAAAAAGAACGGTTTGCCAGAGAGCTTTGTGTCTGGCTGTCCATGAGGGTCAAATCCTCTAGCGTGGGATGGTACTTCCCATGCACATCATGCATGGCACATCATATAAAACATCACATAAAAGGCACATCATGCTTACACGGACCAAGAGGACTGGGCCTGTACTGGTGTGAGATGAAGGGACACATGAGTGGACCCTTTCCACTTCTCTTTCTCTCATATCCTGTCACCAAATGGGTCCTCTGCATCAGCTGGGTCTAAGAATTTCTTTCTCCATGCTTACATTCATTTCCTTCACTGTTTAGTTAAGTAAGTAGCTTTACCACCCTCTTTGAGGATTTGATATTAAAGAATTGCTGTTGCTTTCTGCAGGAAAAAAGTCTGTTGACTTCTCTCCCAGAAAGATGGCGCAATGAACTTGGGCTCACACATGATAACAGCATAAATGGGCACAAACAAATCTAGTTCCATGCACATTTGAGTAAGAGAACTGGTTTTCTCCTTGGTACTATCCAGTACTCCAAATGTCCCATATTTTGCATTATTTAGTTACAGGGAAATAGCTAATCACGAAACTTTTAAATTATTAGATTACTATGTATCTTTGACATAGATGAGAATCTTATGTACATTTTTGGTGAAAAAAATTCAAATTATTTCTTTGAATTTAGAAATGGAAGTAATGTTTTTTATAAATATTTTTGAAAATCATGAATGTATTGCCCTTTTTTTTACCATTTGAAATAATTTTTAAAATTAAGAATAATGAAATGTATGTTGGATTTAAAAATTGCCAATTAATTTTAATAGTATGTCTGCAATAATTAACCTTGGTACTTGCAGTGTTCAAGCAGTTTCATATACCAAATGAGAAAGGACTTCAGGACCCTGTCAATAGGTACTTAATGTTATCAATTCATTTTAGAAATAACAGTTCCATTTTCTATTCTATATAAAATTCTAGTATTTAGAGATTTTCAAAAGATGTGCTTTCTGTAAATTCACAGTATTTTACAAACATGTTGTGTGCTTGGGGATTCCATGTACAGAAAATAGTACCCTGCACAGTTGTAACAGCTGGTTTGGAATTCACCCCATCTGTCTTATGATTATGTATCTGCACATTTTATTAGGCTGGATTATTAAACAGGTTAATCAAGAAAATATGGGAAGTGTAGAAGAACAGAGAATAAACAGTTTCTTCTGTGTCACTATCATCCATCTTATCAAGGACAGCTCAGAAACACTTTCATACATGGAATATGGTCAGGTTAAGCCATCACAGCTCCATAGAAACATGCAACAACAATTTTACATAATTTCCTTTATATATATATATACATATGTAGGAATGATGCTTTTCCAAAGAACACAAACGGGCATTTTCTCATTTGTCAGCTGCTAGGTTACACATGTTACAGATTGTAGAGCTAAAAATATGAGAGAACAGAAAAAACTATGGAGGGAAACCATCATCAATAAAATTTTAACAATTGGTAAAAGCACTGGCCTTCAGGCAAGATCTGGAACTTGCTTGTACTTTGCTGTGTGCAAACAGTGAGATAAAGTGTCTCAAAGGGCTTACTGAATGAGGAGGAATGAGAGGCTTGCCAAAAAGTTTCCTATTCAGAGAATATGACTGAACAACCCCTCATATGTGCACAGATATATACACTACTACACGTTTGGTTTTTCTAAGTATTCAGTTATTTTCAGGTTTGCAATTGCACCCCAACTATATCTCAGTACGAGTCTATATGAGATATACGAGTCTACTATGTCTTAAACACTTGTTCTAATTTTCCACATCATTAAGGGTCACTTGGCTATTCCATTCTGTCCCACAGAAGTCAGTAGGAAAGGAAACATAAAGATGGGAGGCCTGATGAACAAAAAAGAAACAAAGAGGACCAGCTATATAAACGCAAAGTTCAGCAGTTGCTTTAAAAACTGATACCTGAGTTTGGCGACTGTTGGCTCTGCAAAACCAAAATCACAACTGAGGCTGCTACAGAAATCAATGGCACTCTCAGTCCAAGTGGAAAGCAGTGGAATTAAAGACTCTTACCAAAATGAATGTATACCAGCCCTCTCAAATACAATCCAGTTTTGTCTGTTTCCACCTATACATACAAACAAAATGGTGTTACAGTTTCAGAAGCCAAAATTTACTGCAACGTGACCACTTATGAAATGTTTTGCGCAACAACAGTCATCTGACTTACTGTTCTCAGGATTCTGGTTGCCCTAGAGTGGTACTTACTGCAGTGAGAAGACAACTGCAGAAGAGGACAGGATGACCATGGGCAGCAGGCAGTAGCCCAGGACACTTGCAACGCAGCCGTGCGAGACTCCCGAGACGCTCATCAGGTTCAGCAGGGCATGCATGGCGAGGCACCCCATGGCACTCATCCCGTACACGTAGCCAAAATGAACTTTTCCTGCCTGGAATAAAAATGAGGAAGCATAAGGTGACAGAAGCGAGCAGTGATCACAAAGGGCAAGCAGAAGACAGATTTAGGTTTAGGTTTGTTACTTCTTGTTGTCGACACTCTCTCTCTGCTTCACCTACATCAGTTCAGCTGTAAACGACAGATGATACTTTTGGGTGATTTTTGTATAAAAATAATTCCAAAGTACAATTGACAAAATTTACTTGTTGCTAAATTAAAGTTACGAGGCTGATTCTCAGTCTTACTGTCATTGGGCTCTGAACACAACTGGAATTGGTTGAGAGACTTGGGAAAGTTTACCCGGCATCAAACTAAGAAGAAATTATGGAAAGCACATTTTAGTCATTAATTAAAAATCAAGTTTTAATAAATCATAAATCATAAAACTGATTAAAAATCAGTTTAGGCTCAGGAAACATCTTTTCAATAAGTGTATATGGGGCTGTGAAAAAGTGTCCTGAGTAATACGATGACCCAGGTTACCTGATAGGTTTCACATTTTATTACAAACCTTCAGCTTTAAGCGTGTCTGCAAAAAGTTAGGAAAATTTTGCTTAAATTATGGTGGTATTCAGGGCAAATGTGGCTACTCTTCCCCTTGACTACCATGAGAAAGATACATCTCTGTGCTTAGACTGACATGTTCATTTCAACATAAAACTCAGTAGTAACTGTCAGCTTGTGCTCTTTTTTTTGTTCTAACAAATGAAAAAAAAAATCACAATTTTTTTCCTTCTAGGTTTTATTCCTCTGTTTGAATTTATCGCATATGAAAGGTACCAGCCAGGCAGCCTGGAGCCTGATGTTTTCTAATTTATACACAAAGCTAGTAAAACAGGCAACTGTGGCCACAGCACCACCAACTCCTTCATCTCCTGCCATCATTTTGAAGGATCACCTCCAGGCATAAGGGCATTGTTCACTCCCCAAAATAAACAGTCACAAAAGACTGTTAAATATGTTTTTGTTTCTCTTCAAGCTTCTAACAAATTAAATACTGAATATTGGCTATGCAATACTGTCATTTTCATATCTGTACATCAGAAAAACATTCATAAATCAGAAATCTGTTTTTTTCTTGGGGCTTTGTATCCTAATGATAGAATGCACCTGTGAAGGAGAAAGTTCAGACCAGTGGAACTTAACCACTAACTCAGAGCCATGGAGTAAACTTCTGAAATGAAGGGCCACTATGCATCACCTTCCTGACATGTAATAAGGTATATGTACATCCATAAAACGCAAAAGTGTTTGTTTATACATACGCGCGCGCACACACACACATGTTGCACACACTATATATTTTATATATATATATATATATATATTGCATTTAATAAACCACATAAGACTCAAAACTAATAGGTGGTCTCAATTTCATAATAGTGTTATGGCTCATGGTTGGATTTTGTTGTGATGGATTAGGCGAAAACATTGTTGAAGCTTTTATCATGTTTTGTGATACTTGCTAGTTTTTTCTCCCATGATGGCTAAGGAGGATTGAGAAGATCTCTGACATTACTTACCCATACATTTTAATGAAATCTGGGGGAAACCAACTCTGAGGACCCTTCTCTGCCCTCTCTTCCTGTATCCATGCATGCGGAAATTGATCACTGGATGCCAGCAGTATTTGAGCTGGACATAAAGCAACGCTTTGGAGAAGGCCTCGCCTAGTGATGACACAGCTTGGTGTCCTGATGCTGCAGGTTGGTGGCTGCTCACCAGCTCTTGTAGTAGAGCAGTGCATGAATTTGAAAGATAATTTGAGTTAATGAGACCTAACTTTACATCAGCACCATTATCCTGTCTGCAGATTGACCTGGCTCACTGCTGAGCTATCCTCTGGTCCCAGTCCTCAAGGTTAAGTCAAGTACAGACAGGTTGCCTATATCCTTCCAGCATCCTGGCTTTTCCCCCATTACTGTCTTCCACCATAAAGAATAATCTATTCCTGAAATAACAGCATAAGAAATCTTCCTATTTAGGTACTGACTTCTTTTGGTGGTATTTGCATATGACCGGTACAAATAATCAGGAAAAATTGCTTGAACAAATAAAATTAATGATGGCTAGATATACTGTGGGAGAGCAATACTAGCTCAGATGATTATCAACTAGAATTTCAGTCATTAATGATGTGTAGGAAGTTTAACACCCACAATGGCTTGGGGCAGCCTTTGCTATACACCAAGTAAAGCTCTGTCTCAAAACAGATGCATCAACTACAAGCTATATTTTAGACTGTTTCAGTGTATTTAATTGTTCTATACAGCACTATTTATTTATTAGCTTAGTTTTAGATTAAAAAAATCCTGAGCTGGAGATGAAGGGAGCACTAGCACCAGCAGCTAGCTGAGATTTTCAGTTGGTGAAATGTTGGATTTGTGGTACAAGGATATGAGAGAAGAAAAAAAATTAAAGCAGCTGAACATGTTGGTTCCGATTTTAGTCTTACTTAACATATTTAAATATATTGACTCACACACACGGGAATACTCCCATTTCACAGAGATGTAAGCAAAACCAGAATCAGGCTTGATTAGTCTGACAGGCTTTGATGAATGGAAAGAGCTAAATTTGTCCTGCAGAAGGAGCAAGGTTAGAGGAAAGTCAGACTTTGTGTTCTTGTTTGCATCTGCCTGGAGTGGGTACTACTACCTTTAGCTGAAGTGGATGGGGAAGTCTGATTTCATACAAGAGACAGTGTAAAATGCAAAGCAGGTGAGAGAGACTTGGGCTTCTGCTAAATTTTGTGCTGCCATCGTTTATCTATAATGGAGCTGCCCTTTTTACACTAACACGAGGAAGAAGAAGTCCTGCTGCCAGGCTAGCAGCCCTTTCCTCTTTTTCTCTGAAAGAGCTGCTACCCTTTGAAGAATATCTTTGCATAATTTTCCATAGTTAAAAAGCTGAAACTAAAGTAAACTTGTGCATTATTTTTAGAAACAAGCTCTCAAACAAATTATGTTCCTGGTGCTATCAGAACATACTTATTTAAGTATGGAAGGATATCATAGTTTACACAGCTGAAGAGACACGTTAGTATTCAAATACATCCGAGATAAAATGGTAGCCTGAATTTCTAAGATAAACCCATAGGCTTACTGCTGGGAAGTTATGGAACAAAAACACTGGATTGTGTCAGAGGTATTCTGCTGCCCTAAACCTGGAGCATTGAAAATACTTGGTTTTCTAATGACACCTAAAATGTGTAATATTCCAGAAAAAGTATGTTAATTAGAGTAATTTATTTCAATAATAATAGTTTAATATTCATTATAACTGTTGGCTATTCAGGGAGAAAAACCAACAGGAATCATTTTTTTTTCCATTCTTTCTTTTAGCTTTCCTTTCATTTTCTTGATTATAATTAATTCAACTTTCTCCTTTTACTACCCTTGTACGTTTATTTCTCCAGGTGGAAAATAGCCTGTCTTCTCTAGCTTCCCACCTTCTTTTCCTTTTATTCCCTTTCCTTCAGCCCCTTCCACCCTTTTAAAAGATTTTTATTTTTATAGGAACATAAATAATAATAATACTTGCCATTTATATTGCAGTTTGCACATTCAAGGTACTGCAGTGACATTACAAATTGAGTAAAAACTTTCAAGAATCTTCTTATTCAGCACTATTTATCATAGAGGAAATGGTGAACTAGAGCCCCTTTCCTCTCACCTCAGTTGCAGGGCAGTAAAGCCCGTCCCAGAATGGTCCTACCTTATCTCTGTCTGATGAATTGCTGCCAGCAATCAGAGCTGTACTTCAACAACACTGGGGAGCCCCTGTTGCCAGTGATGTATGGATGAATTTGGAGTTCTGTACAACCCAGTTAAACTTTTCTCCATTTTTTTCAAATATTTTTAAAAAATATTTCAAATTTTTTTAATAAACTTTTCAAATATTTGTAAAGAAGAAGGAGGTCAAATACAGGCTACTACATTTTGTTAAGCAGACAATATAGAACAAATAACATAAAAAAAGAAAGTGCTAGCAAAATTTATAGGAAGGTATTGCAAATTTAAGGAGGTGGGGGGGAAAAAGACTGTTTCCATTTCTTCTTGTTCCAGCTATATATTTGCTTTTAATGTATATTAATTATTAATTAATGCATATGTCTTTATATTCTCTAAAATATACACTGAAAGAAGATAATTTCAAAACAGTAGCAAGGGTTTTAGAAAAACTGCACTGTCCTGTTATTTCTTTTCATTCCCTCCTTTAAAACCTGTTCAGAGTCTCTGCAGATTATATATGGCTTAAATCTGTCCTTTGTTCATATTAAACTCCACCCCAAAAATGGTGTGGTCTCTTCTTCTTATTGGAAGTAATATATCACTTTACCCTGTCACCTTTACATTACATTTAAACTTTATGCAGGTAGGGAGCATTTTTAATACATAATCCCAGAACAACTGGCAGCAAATGACTCATTTTATTCTGGTAGTACATCTTCTGCAACTTCACACTCATTATCATCTAGGCATGAGCTTGTTAGCAAAGAAATCCCTGAAGATTTCTATCACATCCTACCATCAGCAATGTTGCTCCAAGGGCCAAGCAGAAAACCATAGGTCCAGTGAGGTCTGTCTCGTTCATAATGCTGCCATCTGCAGGCTTCATTGGATTTAGAACTGTTAATGTTTTTTGCCATATATGCTCAAAATTGATCCCAAGTTCTGCAACAAGAAATTTCAGGATTTTGTCAAGTGCTCACATGAATACAACACTTTTACAAAAACCCATTAGACTTACCACAAAGTTAAAATAAAAAAATACATACCACAAAACTACAAACAAATGCTTTAGTGAAGATAATATTGTAGGATGACATATTCTGTAGCAGGAGCATAATGTCCCCGCTACATACTCAGTATATCTGAGAGCCAGCTTTCATTCTAAATTGGAATATTAATTTATTAAATCCAATTTTAGGGAGTGAAACAAAAAATGGCCTCAGCATTTTTCAGTTAATATTTGTTTTTCCTACATTTAAAACACATGTATCTAATGCCACACTAAGTTAGATGTTGAAAAACAAGTTAATTAACAATAACTGCAGATTTTAACAGAATTAATCTAGAACACTGAGGACAGAGATACATGCTTTAATTCTGGAAAATTTGACGAGAAATGTGTCTTAAGCCTGAACTGTCAAAAGCACTTAAAACTGACATTTTTCCCTTCAAGGCAAGTTCATACTACTTTATACAATGCTTTATAAGCTTGGGGTTTTTTTCTTTTTTTTTGAGGGTGGGGGATTTTTGCATTTAAAAATTAATTAGAGACAACCCAGGAAAAACAACAAAATTCTGACCCATTAAAGATAATGGGAATCCTGCCATTGACTTTGCTGGGGCAAAGCTTTGTCATATAACTTCTGGAGAAACCCTTCAGCTTGCACTAGTAATCATCTTCCCTGAGATCCTCCAGTAAGGGCAAAGTTAGGTTCAGATTTGCTGCCAGAGTGACTGAGACTGACAATGTGTTAGATCTGTTTGGAAAGCCAAGTCTTTATCTTGTTCCACCTCTCCATCATCTTGAACTCAGCCAAAAAGTTGTCTATATAAAGCTATTCTGCATGAAAGTGTGCATTTTTGGTCAGATTTATGTGGTACACAGATAGGTATATCTCTGAAGCCTTGCGGATCGCAAGCAGTTGTACTAAAACATCCTTTTCCCAGGGTGAACCACATGGGGAGTTAAATGGTTGGAGGTCTTAGAGGTATAGACCTAGCAGTTATCTATGTCAAACAGAATGATCTTGCTGGATTCAAGGCAGTAGTAGTCCCTTTTGAGTAGTAAAAACTCCAGCTGCCTTCCAATATGCCAAACTAGCAGGCTGAATATTCTCATTTTATATTATACAGAAATAATTACAGAAAAAAATCTCCTTTTTTCTTTTTTCATAATGTAGCACAAGTATTTTGCTAGTGACAAAATCAGCCACTATCATTGGAATGGTCAATCATCATAAAGAACAACATTGCTCATATAGTTAAATGAACAAACTAACTGAAACTGAAAGCAGCTTTCTCAATTCCTTTCCCAATGAAACAAACAACGTAGCATCTCAAAATTACTAAATCTATTACTAGATATGCAAAAAAAAGATGATTATCCATCTTTACTAATTATAGATTTTCCAATATGTGTTAGCTCAACAGTGGGAATCAATTCTGTAAACGTGAACGCAAAGCTGTCGTTCTGCCGGCATCTAGCGGCGGTACAGTACATCTGCTCTGCGCCGTAAGGCTGGGAGAATCCATGGCGAATTCGAAGGAGAAAATGCAGGTTTAGGGGCCAGGAGCTGCTGGCTGAGGCTCACACGGCGAGGCTTGCCGGCTCTGCTGCAGTTTCTCTAGTGAGTTCCACTAGGTGGCAAAGAAAAGTTAGAGGCACCCCCAGGAATCACGCCTGTGGTCTGCGGGATTAGTTTTACCTTCTAGCAAAGGAGGTTCCTCCTCAAACCCGTCGACATAACCAAGCTGAGCGGGAGAGTCGGGACTGCACGCTGGCTGCAAAATCTGGCCCGTGTAGCTCTGAGGGGCCGGGAGCATGTCTGACGGGACAAAAGCCCCACTTGCGCGCTGCTTTCCTGTCTGGCTCCTAGGACAAGAGGCAAAGCACGGCCAAGCTCACAGCTACAACGAGAAACACAGAGCTCCCCACCACGTACCACCCACATTTCACCTCTTTCCCATTTGGGGAAGCTGGAGATTTTCTGGCTGCGATCCTCGCTGTGGGTAACGAGTGCCGAGCTGCAGAGCGTGCCTCTGCCCTCCACCGCTGCAGCTCCCTGCGCAGCCCCCGCCGGCCTGCCCGAGCCCTGCGGCCCACCGCGCCCACTGCCAGGTTCAGGCACTGCCGGCTGTTTGCCCAGCAGCCTGGTGACACGCCTCAGATACGTCCATACTGAAAGAACCACACATTTGGATTTTTCCCTTGAATCTCAGAAGGATCCCTAAAGAATATCCTGCAATATGCACCCTCAATTTCACATTAATAACATGAAGCTCAGTTACTCCTGTCAGGTAAACAGCTTGCAACACCTATACTAGTAAAAGTAGCACAAAATCAAGTCCTTTAAAAAGAAAAATTCACTTATAAGCATTCTGCCTTTCTGAAAGTCTAGATGATGTCTTTCTTGAACCTCTTTTCTGCTCCTGCAAGCCCCAAAGTCAGCCCCAGAACCACCATCTGTGGAAGGGGGAAGCTGAAACAACACCCGTACTTACTGTCTGCTTTCACAGAGGTTTTTGTCTGAGCCGTAGCTGTTGCAACCTTCTTCCTGGTCCTCTATGGTATAATTAGACTGGTAAAAGTCGAAGTGAAACTGCTCAAAATTTGACATTCTGGTTGGAAAAATGATTGCAAATATCAATAAACAGTCACTACAACAAGCCAAAATCTATGTTTTGAACAGTCCTAAACTTAAAATAAAATAGAAAACAGTAAAGCCACAAATTCAAGAGAATCTTTCTATATAAGCTCATGATAATTTGGAAGTGACAAAAAGAAGGCCACTTACTTTCTTTAGCTGTAACAAGAGGAATTAATCTGCTGTTACCGTAAATTATGGTCTATTAATTTAGAAGTGGTACACAAGACTTCCTTTCTTGTTACTATTGCCAAAAATAATGCAATTTTGAAAGAATATATATATTTATAAGGTAAACTATTGTTTTAAACAGTTAATTTTCCTACTTTCAATAAAAAGAATATTGTGACCATATCTCAATGTTTAGAAATTAAGGTTTTAGGAAGTATTTTGGATTTCAAAAGCAACTACTATTTACAGCTATTTATGTTTTGTAATATGATATATGACTCTCATAAAACAATAGAAAAAAAACAGATTTGTTCACAAAATCTGTGATTTCTGTTCAAGGACACAGCAGGCGCATCAGTGGTAGCAGAGAAACATTCTCACCGGCTAGCAACATGACTGGTAAAAGACAGCATACTGGATGATTGAATTGGATTGATGATAGGATGATTCCTTGGTGAGAGAATACATGTTAAAGCATATCTTTCCTTCCTACTGCATGTGCTTCACCACTTGGCTAGCACTTAGGTAGTTAAACCCTTAAAACCCACAGAGAAGTTACATAACCTGACTGACAACCATAGCCATATCCAATTTACTTAGATTTTCATGTGAGATATTCATCTCTCCTAACATTTCCCATTTTTTTCACTTTTGTCCTCATTTCCAAATGCCTTCCAAACGCCATTGGCAAAATATGCTTTGGACCTCTAAGTTATTCTTAGAGTTATCTCAATATTTATCAAGCACACTCTGCCTACAGGAAAGATCTTTGCAAATCTCTTTGTAAGATAAAAGTGATAAAGATTACTATTTCATCAGGGACCTTGGAATGCTTCATATTAGAGTTTCTGACTTTTTTCCCATTATCAGACTAATCTTTGGGGACCTATTTCCTTATTATACCTAAAGTTCAAAGTAGAAATTACTCTTTAATTATTTTCTTAACTGCTGATCAATCATGCAGGTTTTCCAAATTTAGAAGATAAATAATTTTTACATTTTAAATATGAATTAATAGTACCAAGTGCCAATAAATATGAATAATTGTACCAAGCTATTTACTGTGGCTTTATTTGGAATTGCACACCACTTAAGCATTCGTTCAATGAAGATTTCACACAGAGCATGTTTTAAGAAACTTTACTTGGTAGTTCTACCTCAATAGTTCAGTTCCAGTAAGTATTCAATGTCCGTTGCCATCACGATCAAGAATGAAATAATTGTTTAACCAGGTATGGTTAACTCTGTAGAACAGAGTTCAGAAAAGATACATTTATTTTCCAAAAGAATTTGTAGCTAAGGTTACTTACTTTTTAAGACATTTGGTGAAAACTCCAGTCTGTTGAATTTACGTGTTGGAGAAGACCTAAAATATCCTCTTGCTTCAACAGGGATGAGCTTAGTGCTATTTATAAGATTCTAAATTTGATATTTGAACAGATGCACATGAAAGAAAAAACCCTCACATCCTGTCAATATCATGGCTAGCATTTAACAAGAGCTAACAACAAGGGGCAAAGAAGCATAGGAACCTTTGAGGAAAAATGAACAAAATGAACAAATATTGTTCCATATATTACAACTCAATAATCTAGATTCCTCCTCAGGTAGGTATTTATGAAGATCTCGGTGGAGCCCTCATTAGCTGAGCTGTTGGACATGAAAAAGTTTTAACACTGTGTAATATTACCTGTTAAATTGGTGAGGGAGAGGGTGTGTTTCCAGCACCCAGAGCCCTAGAACTGCTGTGGGATGCTCCCTGGGAACACCGCGGCAGAGAGGGAGGGAGAGAGGGAGGGCAGGAGGCTGAACGCCCTGCTGGGCTGAGTCCCTCTGCCGGTCCAGTGCCAGGGCCCTGTTCTCCAGGGCTGTCCCCTTGCTTCTCCAGGAGCAATCCCCCTGTCCCATTGCTTCTCCGGGAGCTCTCATCCATTCCCAAAACCGTCTCTTGAAGTGCAGTACCCACCATGCCAGGATCGGCCCAAGGAACCTCTGTTCCATAGTCCTAGCTACTAGGAAACAGTAGCACAGTATGGACCTTTAAATAAATTTTAAAATTCAAAGATGACTTTTCAGTTTACACGTGCTTTTGTTTGACATACTTAACTAGCCACAACAAAGGCTGCTTTTTTCACTTCTTTATTTATTGAATAGTTTCCCAATAAGCACTTGGGCTGTTAAATTTAAGGAATGAGACATTAAATTATATGTATTATCAGGTAATAAATCTGTGCCTCAGGTGCATATTCAATCCTATGCCAAATATTTCCATTTGTTCACAGAGCAATGATGCACTGTTAGCACATGACTTACAATGCTATAGAAGAGTTATAACATAAGTGCATTTTAAAATAACTTAAAATGAAGTTTACCAAGTTTTTGCTTGGTAAGTATGTCCAAGAAAGAGTTCAGAAGTAAAGAATGGTGAGAAGAAGAAAAATGTAACATTTGATTCTGCAAATTAAGAGTAATCTTACTACAGTATTTATCACAGCTATTGTTAAGTCTCCCTCATGTTCTGCTATTTCTAGAGTAACAGTTCATGCTGCTGTGTCCAACAAGGTGAATTTTCATTTTCAACTCTTAGCAAACTGCTAATTTCTATAATGTCTAATCATCTCAGTTTAAATAATATGGCTTCATCGTGTTTATACCGAATGAGCTCAGGCAATAATACAGGATTAACTTCTGTCCCACAGGAAGGTAATTCAAAAATTTCTTTTTAGGAATAGAAAAATCCTGATTTGCTAGGGTTTTGCCTGTTTATTTAAACTATAAAAGTGATTTGATTACTTTTGCTACTTTCTGTTAGAAATACAAATATGAATATATATCTATACAAAAACTGGTAATAATTATTATCAGACAAAAACTTCAGAAAAGGAATTTAAATAGAAAAAAATACAATGAATTGTAGTGGAGCATGATCAAACAATACTTTAATAGCCATTTAATACACCACAGTTAGACAAGAAAGCCACCTGTAAATTAAAAAAAAGAAAAAAAATAGAACCCGAAATTGAGCCATATATATTTCTCTTCTTATATAAAATTATTATATTCCTTATGATACATATTATAAATGAATTATACACATATATTACATTAATAACGCTGTGTATATATATGCACATATAAATGGAGACATAAAATACAAAAATGGAAAATAATATTAGTTGTAAATGAGAAGTAGATGATCAAAAAATAAAAAGAAGGTAATTTTAAGTAGTTGATAGGAGAGTTACCAATAGAAATAAGGACTGCCCAAGTGCATTAAAAGCAGACAAAATCATATTGCTACTGCCATGCTCCTATTAGATGTAAAAATAAAAGTATCAATAAAGCAAAAAGACAGAAGAATTTAATTAAAAATGCTAAAATCACCATTTTAAAATTCTGCATCTAAAATTTTTAGAAGAAATGGTGAAAAACTTTCTATTTTGTTGAGTAACAAAACAACAGGAAAGTTTGTGAGATCAAAACTAAGTAAACATGCTATGTTGTAAAAGGTTAAATAAGATGCCTTGAGTAATTACTGGCCTGTCCCCGTGAGATTGATCCTAGCAAATTATGGGCTCAAATAATAACTAACTGCATTGATGAATCCAAT
Source organism: Tichodroma muraria (assembly GCA_013390105.1). Lineage (NCBI taxonomy): Eukaryota > Metazoa > Chordata > Aves > Passeriformes > Sittidae > Tichodroma > Tichodroma muraria. Next base: position 15,825 of record WAAG01033024.1, read on the forward strand.
CAACCTGGGCTTTTGGAAACCAGCTCATTTCAAAGTAATTTATTTGCTAACAAGATTTGTAGTTGGGAAGGGTAACCACCGATGACCCGTATTTACACAAGTCCTTTTACTTTATTTTGGTTCAATAGATATAAAACCATCACTGCTTAGTGCGACACCCGTTACACTGATTAAATAAGTGCCATCTGATGTGTCTCAAATGTAATTGTGAAAGAGGAGAGGATTTCCATAGATGCTTTACAGGACAGAAGCTTTGCAAAGATCATCTAGCAGACACTACCGGTGTGTCACAGGTACCTGATGCTCAGTCCACCACTGCGAGAACACACTAGACAAGGCTGTCACAGACACATCAGCATAAAGGAAAATAAATTATTGCACTGGAAGGCTTTAGAACAGAGTCTGAATATAACTTTACTTTCTTTGAATGGCAGGTACAGAGGATGCTAATAATTTACGGGGAAGATAGTTTGGATGAGGTCTGATCCTCAAAGATGAAAATGAGAATTGAAGCTGAGGAATACAAAAAAATGAAGAAAATTAATGAAAAACTTGAGACTTTCTACAAGAAATTCAAAACTTTTGCTTAAAGTTAACTCCTAGGTTTTTGTTTACCTACTTCTTTCCATCTTTCTTGAAAAGGAAAAGAGATGTGGTGAAAAGTGAAATGTCATCAGTTTTCATAAACTTACATTTTCATTTTCAGTGGGTTTTTTTAAATGAAATGGGATGATACTTCAATATCTTTAAACTTTCAGGTGAGCATTTTTTGAAAAAAACCATAGAATTAAATGAGATTAAATGGGAAAAGATAGAGAAGATTATAGAACTCTGTCTTTAAACTCAGCTACGTAACCCTACTTTTATTACTCGAAGTAAACTAATGAGGATGGCAAATCCATTATAATAATTGTTCAATTATTCTATATTTTTTGAAATGTAAAAATTGATTTTATTAAGGATTAATTCAGCAAGCTTTAAGCTTAATTACTTACATTTACAGACCTCATTAATAATTTTGTAAGTGGACATTATTAAAATGTGCTCCTAAAGAAGAGAGGAAAATTTAATTGCAAAGAAATATACTATTTACTATGAAATAGGGTTTTTTACCAAAATAATTACTTACATTATATAAAGTGTCTGCTTAGAGAATTTTATGTCTCAGACATATCTCTTGCAAGAGATTAATTCTTTCCTGTAAGCAATCTTCAGAGGGTGGATAAGATGCAAATAAAAAAACCGGCTAAATCCGAAACTATTAGTGTTTTCTTTTTTATGTTTAACTAGTTTATGGACAAACAAGTGAGAAGTTACGGCTTCCTGCATGAATAATTGTACCTATAAATACCCATTACAAATCAAACACAAAATTTTCCTGCTAGTCATTATTAGGAAAAGACAGTAAAACAGACGGTGTCATCATATCACTGCATGTATCTGTGATTCACTGACAAGTCAAATATTGTGAGCAGTTCTAGCTGTGCTCCCTCAGGAAGTATTTGGGAGGATGGTGACATGCTGAGAGAAGAGCAGGAGAGGTGTGTGTGGAACAGGCTCCATGTAACAACCACCAGGTCAGGCCCTCGGGCTGGAGAAGCAATGATTTATACGGGTTTATGAAACCATGTGACAGGGATTGGTGGGTAGGGAGAAGCTGTTGCCTCTTTCTTCCCTAACACAAACAAAATTCACAGGGTGTCCAAAACTAGGAAAAAACAGCTTCATGGCTGACAGACTGGTGGAAATTCATGTCAAAGGAAGTTATGCATGTTAAATATCTATATGGATTCTGGAACAAGTCCATGAAAGTTAAAACAACCAAGAATTACTGAATGCATAGAAACAGTATGCAGCTCAAGAAGCCAATAAACAAGAATTAGTAGAAGACTAGAAAAATATTTGTGGAAAGAATTCATGATCATCTCTGTGTATTTAACCATTGTCATTGCTAAACAAGGAGTTCCTGTTTTGACTTATATGACCACTCAAATCCTTTATGTTTGTGAAGGAGGAAAGCAACACAAAAGATTATAGATTCAAATCTAAGAAAAGGGAAGAAACTCACTGCATAAGACCATAACATGCTTAATTCTACATGGGTTGGATTTTTTTGACTTCCAACAACTACCAGAACACTGCTTTTATGATTTTTCAGTGATACCTTTCCTTCCACTCAT
>WAAG01033029.1:0-52093 GCA_013390105.1 Tichodroma muraria
GCTACATGAAATACAGCAAAATAATTGTCCTAAAGGCAAAGTTGGATTCAAAATGGAAAAATTATATTGAAATTAAGGAAGGGAAAAATGCAATTGTGGGAAAGCATGGGTAGACATTTTGAATTGTTAAATGGGAGCAAACAGAGAATGTTCTTGAAATTGCTGACTCTAGCCCAAACTGAAACCGGAAAATAATAGGTTCAGAGTCATGCTGGGGCTCATGCTTACATCTATGTCTGAATAGGAATGGCCTCCTGAAATTAAGGCAGAGCTCTGAACATTTTTTTTCATCTTCCAGTCCCAAGTGTATGTTTTGCTCGCCTTATTGTTGGTTTCCTTTCTCTGTCATTCACATGTTGCTCCTCAAATGTGCACAGACCTGAGGATGTCTTCTTTAACATCTTGTTACTTTAGAGAAGGAGGGCTAAGAGGAGGTAAGTTCGTATATGGATGTTTGCTGGGAATTTTGGTTGTATTTTGCAAGAGTTCTGGGCTAAGTGCAAGAGAGCAGTACAAGCTGAATATAAAACAGAGAAGCACATTTTAGGGCAGATCTTGGAGACCCCAGCCTGGTCTGAAACATCTCATCAATTTTTAAGGCTGAGATTTTATGCTGTGAGTTTTCTGCTTAGTGGCTAAGATCATTGTATCACGTGTCCCCAAACAGTCCCACAGATGTATTATCTCAGAATCGAAGAGTCATAGAGATGGACTATGAACCAAGACAATAAGTCTGTGCTGTGAAAAAATTTGTCAGGTTAATTAGAGCAGAATTTGTCCTGAGTTCAGGCTCTGATAAAGCATATTAATGAGAATCCTTAATGAAAAAAAAACCTAGGTTCACCACATTGTCTATTATGGTGTCTGTGTTGAGGAATGTTTTCTGTGCTGTCTTTACAGTTGAGTAATTTTTGTTGCTGCTATTGAGTTATTTATTAAAGTGAGGATTAATCTACAGGAGTTGCTGAGTTTTTAGTAAAGCATTTTTTATGGGACTACTAAAAAAGAGGATGATGATGAAGGAGATGAAATCTGGTCTCCTGCTCAGAGTCAAGGAGAGAGGGAATCTGGAGCAGCCCAAAGGCACCATCACTGCAGGTATTATGAGTGGGTAGCAGACCTAGGCTTGACTCCATGTGGGAGATGAAGAAGATAAAGAAATGTCACCAAAGTGGTGGGTTTTTTTAACTTTACTGAAATGCTTTGAAACACATTGCCTAAAGCATTTGAGAAATGCAAGTCACTTCATAACAGAACACTAAAGGAGACTCCTTTGGTCACAGGCATAGATTTTGCCATAATCTGAAAATGTTCCCTTGGCTAAAAGCTGCAGAAACAAGCCAGAAAGGCCCCATTAGTTTTTCCCAGGTAAGCAGCCAGAAGAGAGCAGAAGAAAGCAAGGATATCACCAAGGTTGTAAAAGAAATATGTTAGTTGAAAAGTTTGCAGCAGCCTCACTGGCAGTCCCAGTGACCTGACCAGGACAGGGGCTAAGGGAGGGTTCCTCTTGTATTTCACAGCTGGGAATAATTTTACCCTGAGCACAGAAGCAAGATACATGATCCTTTCATCTGGGTTGAGTATCATCAATGGGACCATCAGGGCACAGAGGAACAAGTTAAGGTACATCTCCAGTGTTTCAGAAGAATTTCACTCCTCCTCTTGTAGGTGTGTGAGGCAGAGGCATAAGCTGCATTCCTGGCACTGCTTAATAGCTTGTGACATACTGTGGGAAAAATCTTTCTCCAAACATTGCCTCAAGGCCAGAAGTGGTTTTAGCCAACCTTTTTTCATAACCAATGGTCTTAGAACTTGACAAGCTCTCACAACTGTCCAACCTCTCCAGCTGGCTGAGCTATGAACTCTTTAAACAGTGTCTGCTGGCTGTGCGACAGCTATACATGCTATTTGGGCATCTGAATAGGGTTTTCACAGTTTAAAATACTTGATTTCCTCCTTTTGCTCTAGTAGCTGATGTGTCTACCTGTCACATTACTGCTATAGATCAATCTCCACATCTTACTCTCATTTCCCTCTTGATGGACTGCTGGCCAGCTCAGCTGTTTGGGCAGGTTAACCTGGTCTGGTGGGTTTTGATACTTAACAGAAAAGTAGCATCATGAAACAAAAGGTATGTATGTACTTTTCATTTTGGGTGGCCTTTTGGGATTGTGGGTATTCAGGCTGGGGTTGGGCAGAGAAAGAAAGTGAAATGTAGAACAGAATGATGTATCTTCTTGCTTTGCCTAAAGCTAATTATACCCAAAGAATGTAAGAGCTTCTAGAAGACAAGTGTTTCTAAAAGCCAGATTGAAGAAATTCTCTCTATTTGCCCTGTAATGTTCCCCATGACAGTGGTAGAAATGGGGATGGAGAAATCTCCATTTCTAATTTTTTGAACAGTTGTTTCTCTGCAAATTCAGATTTGATCCTTGACTGCCTCAGAGCACTCCCTCATCTTCTGCCACGGCTTGTTCACCTGCTTGATCCTGCTGAGCTGCAAGGGGATCTGAACTGTTTTAACCTGCCTTTGAGGCCACCTGCTTTCCTCTGGCAGATGTGTAGGGCCTGGAAGGGACAGTGAGCTCTGTGTGTGAGTGCTGGCATCTCAGATCCCATGCTCCCATCTACCTGGGGGTTGCAGAGACAGACCTGACCGTATTGTTCAGCTCCTCCCACATCTCCCTATGCCCCTGCATCTTGCAACTTCTCTTAATACTTGAGCAGCGTTACTTGTGGCTATGCTGGCTCTGCATGAAAAAGCCATGAGACAGCAGCAGATCATATCTTAACCCCACATCCTCAATCAGGCCCGCAGGCCAAACCCACAGAGTAGCCTGGATATCTCTAGGTACACCTTTTTAAGGTGTACGTAGAGACACCTCAAAAAGAGGCACCTCATGAGACACTGGATACTTCAGAAAGACTGTTAGGCCATATCCTGTGTGTTTTCTCATTAATAACTTCATTTATTTTGCAAATGCTGCTTTAAAAAGGCATACTAATCAAACAGAAAGTAGTTTGCTATTTTCCCCCCCGATGTTAACTACTGGGGTATGTGCAGGCTGCCAAAAATTTCTGGTTGCTTGGGATATTGTTCAGCCACACGCTGCTTGTATTGTTCTGTAAACATCCATGTATCCTGTGGACTTCACAAGTGGTTTTGGAATATACAAAGTGTCATCAGCTCTTATGCAAATTTCTGCTTCTTATCAGTCTAGACCAGAGTATGTGCTATGAATCCAGCAGCTGGAGCAAGACTTTATAAAAATAGATAATTTTCTCTATGTCATGTCCATCTCTCTTGATTTAGATTTGGATCTGTGTTTTAAATCATGCTGGGACAGTGTACTTATTGCACTGGTGTACTACACTCTGCTGCTTTTGCATATCTGGCATGGTCTAGCAGCTTTAATGCTGCCATAAAAATATGTGCAAATGAGCAAAGAAATAGAACAGATGAGTTCAGATGAAACTGTCACTTTATAACCCTTAGGTTAAAACTTAAGAATGCAGTGGGTAATTTCAAACAGTTAATCTGAAGTTACATAAATAAAAGGGAACTTTGGGACTGGGAACCTGTTGTCTTGTGTTAGAGTGAGTCTACTGTCACTTCCACGTAGCAGTCTGAATCGGTTTTACAGAGTACAAGTGAGAGGTGCATAATAAATTTCATCACTTGCTCGTTTTTGATGCTCTTCAGATGAAGCCAGAGATTCTAAACAGTCCTTACTTATTTTCAGCTCTGATGTGTCATATTGATGCATATGTGGATTCCTTACGGCTTAATTATAGACTTCAGTTTGAAGTATGATATGAAAGAGTAACTTGGATATAATTTTTACATTTTACAAATGTGTGTGTGTTGCAAGACCATCACCATCAGAGATCCTACGGGCAAAGTAGACTGCTGTACCATTAAGGTTTGGACCCAGAAGGACTCAGGCATTTCACTTGATACCAAAATTGAACCTGATTTGTGCATCTGTAAGATTCTGTGTATAGATTAGAAGCATCTGCTTTGACTCCTGTTTCTGTTCATCCCTACTACATTCAGCAGGGTGTTCTCAGGAATATTGAAGTACTCTCTTGGACTTGCAATCAAGATTTACCTGTGCACACATAAATGCTGAAGGAATGTGTCCTGGATGACTAAGAGGTGCATAAAAGAACAAAAAGATGCAGTGCAGGGAAGCACTGGCTTTTTTCTCACTGAATGGGTCTGACCATGTAGTGCCTCTTGTTTCTCATAATGTTTATGGCACATTAAAGCCTTCTATATTGAGCCTTCCCAAATGCTTCTTCTGCATCAAAGTATCCATTTGTTTCTGTGACATCTCACCTGTCTAGTTTTACCAGAGGGTTGCCAATCTTCTGATTTTACAGGTATTTCTCCATTCTTTTAAATGAAAATAATTTCACTTACATCCCAGGTTGCTTGGGTTATATGATGAAAACTCAGCATTATAATTAAGCTAAAGGAAGGTCTGGCTTTAGTGAAAATGTCACAAAATTTTATCTTCGTTTTAGCCTCCACAAAGTCTGATATAAAACTGAGGTATCTGAGAGTTCCTAAGTCCTGTAACCAGACATGGAATCTTTCCTGATCTTTGCTCTTAGGACAATATTCTAGATATTTTATGATTCTATGTCTTCTGTAAGAGATAGCCCAGGAGGCACAAGTAGATCTTGTCCTTTTCTGAAGTCTTGTATATTCCTAATTCATTGCGAGTCATTTTAGCCTGACTTTCCTGGAGATAGCAGTGCTGGTTTCTAGGACGATACATTCCCCAGCATTTGCCTCCTGCTTCAGTCGGTGACACAGTGTGTGAGTTGTGGAGGTGAGAGTCTCCACACAGCCTAATATCTCAGGTCCATATGCCTGCTTACAGCTGTCCTTCACACAAAACAGTGCTCAAAATAGGTAGCTCGTGATCAGTTCTTATCTGAGCTCAGGGATAGTAGTAATTAATGGTGGTGGGATGCTGGTATGTTTGGGACAGCCTGATTCTTCACCCTAGGAACACCTGAGTGGAGTAAAACAGGACCTTCCCAAACCATTCCTTGTTCTTATTTCTCCCTCACTTTGATTACAGTAAGCAAAGAACCCCTCTGTTTGTAAATGCACCTAATATTATCCTTAATTCCTAAGGGGATTGTGAGATGTTTTCCTCCATTAATAAAGTACTTTGAGATCTATAAACAAAAAAGCTACCACAGTGGTATGAAGGAGCTGGTGTTAGAGACTAAAGGATTGCATGGCAGTCAATAAGGTGAGAAGACTGCTGGATTAAAGCAGCCTGGATCTGTGATCTCTATGGGATAAGTAATTTTCATCTTTGCTAAGCTGAGGCTCTAGTAAGAGTTGTCACTCCTGCTCTGAGAATGCAGAGCAACCTTGCTCCCATCCCCATTCCCACCCCATTCCCATCCCCATCCTCTGTATATTGTCTTTGAGAGGAACATTGTAAACATGATGGAGATGGGAACGTCTCCTTTGTGTCAGCACTTCCCTGAAAGTTTGACCTGGGTCAGTTAAAAATGTTTACCCATGTCCCACCAAAGCACAAGGGAAATGTCTCCCGTGGCTTTCTTGGTGTACCACCCTATGTGTTAGTGCTGTATTTGCCTACATAGTCAGAGAAATTATCACAGACACAACAAAAGGACTGCTCCAACACCAACCAAAGTGACCATGCTGATGTGATGTTTATTCTGAAAGCAGAAGAAAGTTAAATAAGATCAAACTCTTCTTTCCACGTGCACTGTTTGCATTGCATTAATGTAGTACTATGTTTATATACCTCTGGTGTTTTGCATATCTTTGATCTTTGCAGTCTCACACACTACAGCACAAATAGAACAGGGTCTGCAGGAAACAACAGCGCATTGTGTGCCTTTGTTTGCAGTGACGATGATCTCATGGGCTGTGTTTCAAAGCTCCAGAGAAGCCCATAGCCCCAAAACATAAGAGAGGTTTCTATTCTTCACCACTTATATACATCTCTTTAATATAAAGGAGAGGTGTCAAATGGTCATGTCTTGTGTTTTGATTTTCAGGGGACACACCATGATTTTCAATAACCTGATGCTCTACCCATCATGTGCTACATTTCATTTGCCCCCCTGGGTACACACGCTGGCAATGGGGGATGCATTTGTGTCTGCACACAGCGAAGTGTGTACGATCTCAGGGGGCATGGGGAAGAGGAGGTGCTCTATCAGAACAATGGGGCCATTGCCTCTTGGAGCAAACAGCAACAGCGATGATGGCAGGCACCAACATCCATCCTTGGCCAGACTGCTACATATTTTGGGTAAAATGAGGTGATTTTCCTCATCTTTGAGGGTGGTATTCCTTATTCTCTTCAAAGGATAATAGAAAATTAGTTTGCTCTTACATGCATGGTATCCAGAGCAGAACCTCAAAACAGTGTTCTAAAGTGAACAGAAGAAACATGACCTACCAAGTCAACTTTCCTTGATCTTCAGCCCAAGTTTGGAGATAAAAGTGCCCTGAAGAGTAATACATCTGTATTACATATGTAATATGTTTATTACTATATGTACATATGTGTGGTAATACAGCTAATGGAGCTCACTGCAGGCAATGTCCTTTTACGGCAAAGGTGGGCTTCTAGTTCAAAAGCTGCTGCCAATTTTAAATAAGACTGCATTGAGCAAAAAGAATCACAGGCAGGCTCTTTGGTAGGGCACAAGGTCCCAAAGACCATTACGGATGTTTTGAGTAAAAATTAGCATCTTGGATTTTATCTGAGACTTGAAGTGTGTCCTAGGACAGAAGGGTGAAAGAGGTGTAATTCAATTCTAGAAGTGAAATTCAGGCCCATGGGGTCACCTTGGGAAAATTTGGAGGCCACTCTGGATCTCTGTTGCACAGGTTTTCCTCCCATGGCCTGAGAAGAATTTTCTAGCCTTCTGTTGCTGTGATCCAGTCCTAAAGTAAGATAAGCACAGATAACTGAGACAAAGCCTACATAGAAAAAGGCCTGGTTGGAAAAATGCTCAGGCACACAGAGAACTCCTCCTTCTCCAGGAGCAGGTTGGGCTACCACAGTGCTTCTGTTTTGTTCTGTACTTATATTACAAGTGGCAGCTGATTCCCATCAGTTGGGTACATGGGTATAATTGTCACTCTTGCTTCTGGCTCCTTTTCAGAAAAGAGTTAGGCAATCTCAGTGCTTGCAGAGGCATTGCCAGGTGGCTCTCATCTGAGGCCTGGACTCACCTGAACACTGAATCCTTTGTTCCACTGCCCTTCCTTGTTCAGACAAGAAGCAAATAATCAGATCACTGTTTACTAGCAACTTGTTTTCCTTAGAACATAGGCAAAGAGAATGAGATCAAGGTTTATCACCTGGAGCCTTTTCTTTGTCAAATCTTCATCTAGCAACCAACATTTTGGTATAATTAAAGTGCTAAATGGGGACAACCGTACATGCAGTTAACTGCATGAGTGTTTAAACAGAATGTGTGGCCTTGGAGAAATACTCAGAAATATTAATTTCCTTTGTTTTTCTTCTCATTGTCACAGTGCCACTAGTGAGGACAGCTGGAGTGTGCATGCTCTTGCAAAAAGAATGATCTGTGTAAAAACTCAATAGATATGGCTTCTCTCTGCTGCATCCCTTGATAAATGCACTTCACTTGCTTATCAGTTTTCCAGCAGTGTAACTCTGCAGTGATTTAATTGGGTAGGCAGCTAAACACCTCACAGCCATTTGGAAAAAAAGGTGAAACTAGTGGGTTGAGATAAAGATAGTTTAATAGGATAGAAAAGGAAGGGAAAATAATAATAAGGGTAAAAAAATATGCAAAATAAGTGATGCACACTGCAGTTGCATATCACTCTCTGAATGATGCCAGCCAGTCAGTGAGCAGAGATTCGTCACTCCTGGCCAGCTTCCCCAGTTTTATTATTCGGCATGATGCCATATGGTATGGAATGTCCCTTTGGCCAGTTGGGGTCGACTGTCCTGGCTGTATCCCCTCCCATCTTCTTGTACACCTCCAGCCTGCCTGCTCCTGCTGGCAGGGCAGAGTGAGCAGTTGGAAAGTCCTTGATATAGATAAGAACTACTTATCAACAACTAAACCATCGGAGTGTTATCAGCATTATTCTCAACATTATTCTCATCCTAAATCCCAAACGTAGCTCAGTACCAGCTACTAGGAAGAAAATTAATTATATCCCAGCTGAAACCAGGACAAGCTTTGTACTTTGTGCTTCTTGTGCTTTGAAGCTCTCTGCTATCTGTGTACATTAAGAGTTATAAAAAGAGTGAAGGTTTGGTTTCCTCTAGCACTACCTCTGTTTGACCTGTGTTAACAACATAATTTATTAACATTGATTGCATGTATCAAACAAGAAACCATACAGACTTACTGAAGCCTAAATTAAGAAAAAAACCCACATAATTACAGCAGACTTTCATTGATGAGCTCAGCTCCTTCAGCTGTCCTTAAAAGACCAGCAACTGAGATAAGCATGACAGCGGGCTCTGGATGTTACAAGATTTAAGTCATTTTGGTTTTGAGAGACAAGGAACTGAGTTCCAGCATCAGATTGCAAAATCCACTTACACTAGCACCTGTCAGAGCCGCTACAGGAGCATGTTCTGTGTTGTAACTCTTTCAAGATGGCTCAGAGATCTCAGGTTTCAGAAATTTCAGATTCAGCAGAAAACAGCTCAAACTCCATCTCCTAATCTGCATGTCATCAGTACAGAGTATGGGATCTGGGGTTTTCTGCAGCATAATGATGTTACAAATTCCTGTGATGCAGGTGTCCTGTGTGCCTGCAGGTGTATCTATAAAATCCTGTAGAGGGAGAGTCACTAGGTTGTAGGTAGCAGGGTGTTAAAATTGCCTCTCGTAAAGAAGCAAGGTGGGACCGGGTAAGGGCTTTGGGTTCAATGGGCTTTTGCAAGTGCAGGAGGTAGAGTGCAACAGCTTGGCATCCTGCAAGTAGTAATTAATGTCTGCATGCAGCTGAGGACATGCAGGAAAGGAGCTTTTAACCTCTTTCCTCTTGCTATTGATTTCTCCTCTTTGAGTTTTCTGGTTTAGCTGGAGCCTTGTGTATTGAACATCTGCTTTGTTGCACCTCTCTCATGATGCTGCTTTTACACTGTCTTGCTTTTGGAGCATTAAAGCTTTCAGCAAGATAGACCTGGAGCTTGATAGTTTCCTTGCTCTTTGCTTCTTTAGTGTCCCATATCTCTAGCTAGAATGTGGGAGTCTGGGTGGGAGCTGCAATCCATGCTCACGTGTATTGGCGGAAGGTGACAGCAGAGCCAACTCTGCTCCCCCACTTCTCCCTGCTACAGCAGGGGCCAATCCAGATAGATAAAGCAAGAACAATATGAATTGGGATGGTGTAAATGCATAGAAATGACAGTCCTAACTAATTCTATCTTTTTACACTGTCATTATGAAAATGCCCACTCCACATTCCTCTAACGGAAAAAAAAAAAAAGAAAAAAATGAAATAAAAAGAAGAAAGGAAAAAGAAGCTGTATTAATTCGGGGAAGACTTGTTTTTCTTGTAACTCTTGAAGAACATTACTATACTGAATACACGATGAACACTGTGTTTTTTCTGTGCTGCACAAAAATGTATATGAAAAATGGTTATTTCTCATCTTTCAGTATCATTTATCCATGCCTCTCTAGCCAGTTATATTTAGGATTAGATGAATCATGGACTGTTGCTGCTCAGTGACTATAAAAAGAGTCTTATATGACCACCTCAGATGCAGATGTCTTTTGTAACCATTTTTGTTGTACTACTCTTCCTTAATTTAGTTTCACAGCATGGATAGAAAAATCTGTTTGTAAACCAGACGTCAGATCTCTTATGCCAAAACTAAATGTAAAATTACTTGATTGTATGTAATTAAATTTGATCTGGAGGTTATAAAAAATCATAGGCAATGAAGTAACCCCCACAAACATCTTCAGAGTCTTGGCCTGCTGAGGTGGGTGCTTTGGCATCTCTTGTGTGCAGTGGGTGGTGTGTAAGAACCATGGCTCTCCCTGCCCATCCCCTTGCCTTCCCATCCCCAGCAGAAGGCACAGGGTTTTTCAAACTCTCTTCTGGCCTGTTTTAGACATGTGTGCTGAGGTGAGCTGATGCTGCTTCCTCAGCCTGCTGGAGGCTGACCTGGGAGAGAAATAGACAGAGCAAAAGGATGAAGCAGGTATTTATTAAAAGGCCTCCACGGGCACACCTGGGCAGCACAAGAGCCCTGCTGGATCACACCCAAGATGCACCCAAATGGTCACAAAATGGACCCCCGATCACGAGGTCTTACACTTTTATAAGTTCTGGTCCATTAACATATTGGAGTCAAATTGTCCAACCACAGCTTCAGGTTATGAAGCTCCATCCTCTTTGTTTTTTCTTCTCACTTCACCGTTGTTTTTGTTGTTGGGCCTGAGAGTTGCATCAGTTGTCCTTGGTACCAAGCTAGAAAAGGAATTGTTTTGTCTACCTACTCTGTGAAGAGAGCTTAGTAGCACTTAATATGAAACCCAGAACTACACCCTATAATAGCACAGAGTCTAAAAGATACAAAAGCTAAAACTTCAGGCATCACTTGGAGGGCTTGTTTGCCTCCCTCGGGCAGGGGTGAGGTGGGCCTGGCCAGAGAGGTGTGAGGCAGGGGAGGCCACAGCAAGGCTGTGCCCTGGAGGAGCTCACATGGGGCAACCACAAGGTGCAGTGTGCTGGGGTGCTGCTGTGGGCATGGTAAAGCACAGATGTGGCCAGTTGTTTGTGGTTTCACAGATGGATGAATGGTGTCTGCTCAGATGTGCTGAACCAGTGGCTGCTCGGGTCCTATAGCCTGAGAAAGGAGCTTCCACCTGGTCTGGACACAGGGGAACACCAAACCTGGCTCCAGAATGGGAGCATGCAACCAGCTGCCCTGCTTTGCTTAAGCAAATGAACGGTAAACAACATTAGAAGCTCATTAGGGCAGGAACATCTCTTTCGTTCACTCTCTCATTCTCTGCCTTATTTCCTATATTGTCATAATAGAGATAATAATGCTGTAATTATTAACTAACTGGATTGCTGAAACATCGTATTTTCTGACCAAAGGTATTGGTTGTATTTATGAGCTTTAGGCAAAGAGTACCATAAATAAATTAATTTCAATGTGTATAAAATGTACTTTTTTTAATGTGCTTTTTGTTTTGTAAAATAATTTGGTTTTGTTTATAAAATAATTTATTATTGTTTATTACTCCATAAAACTTTGCAGTCTTTTGCAAAGTAATTTGTCTTTTGCATTTTTGAAGAAAGAATTAATATATTTTAATGCCATACTAGTCATTAAACTGATTGGGATAAGTTTAGTAAGATTAATTTTGCATTCTGATGCTGAGTACTCTGCTGGGCAAATAAAAAACAATTAACTATTACAAACCTTCAGACTTGCTATTCATTTTGCAAACTCAGGGGAAACAAAAGACAGCAATGCTAGCTCTATCTAAACTTCATCAGTCCCACTGGACCCATTAAAAAGAATAATTTTAGGTTTTTCTCCATATTTCCATTTTCCTCATGCACTTTTTCCATGCTGCAGGAGGGAGGAGTTTCCCAATGGCAGAGAGGGGGAGGAAGGCTTGCTGTAAGGTTCAGGATTAAGCAATAAATACCAGGAAGAGAGTGTCAGATGGCAAAGGTCATAAACCAGGTAGAATAAAGCCTTTTTTATTGCCCTTCCCTGCTTTTGTGGGATGGTAATATCCACAGCCTCTGGATAGTGGCTGAGCGTTGGAAGGAAGTAACCTTGCCGTTTTTTGCTGTCAGTGACTCATAAGGGACTCAATCAGCTCTTGAACACACAAAACCACCCTTGTACAAAGTTCTCATCTCTGGTTATAGGCAGTCATTACCTCTGAGAGGGTGCTCAGAACATGTGTAGGAGTTTCCCTCTGTTAAGAGAATATTTTGAGGTGTCCAGCTTCTGACAACCCATTTTCTTTCCATGCTTCAATTCCTTCCTGACAAGACAGTTGTAGGGAGCATTTGCAATTTTTTTGGGTCAAAGTTTTTAGTAAGTCTAGCGAGGGCAAAATCCTGTTTGAAAAGTAGCAGACAAAGCTTTCTATTTAGTTGGTTTTTGTGTTTGTTTTTTTTAGCAAACATTATTTGTATTTTTAAAATACAGGTATTATATGCAAATCTAAATATTTTTTAAAATTTACATTCACAGCTGCTTGTCATCTTGGCTGTCTGCTAGCATTGCTTAGAATCAGAATGCAATGCCAGGATTCCTCAGACACACAGTATCAAGGTGATTGATCCTCTGTGTGTTACCCACCTTTCCCCAGCAAATCACCAAACACGTCGCAAGTCCATCAGGCACCCTGATACGTTAGCCCATTAGCAGCCTCTTTGCTCCTTAAAAACAGATGTTTGCTATGTTCTGTTCACTATGAACATCCTTTTGTTTGTGTCTAGTAATGGGTTTTAAATCTGCTCAAGCTATATGGCAAATCTTTAGAAAGACTATGGTTGGTTTTCTTCACGCTGGTATGGTGCAGAGGGAAAATGCAGGTCCCATTGCTCCCATCAGCAGTTACCTGAAGGACATTTTGGGTTACATCTTTGCAGGGAGATACCGCTGCAAATCGCAGTGGGGTGCAATGGGATCACGTTCGGAAGCCGGGGCACGCCGTGTTCTGCTGCTGACTTTCCAGCGGGAGCTGCTTGGATGGGGTGGCCCCTCTGCGCCTCTCCTAATCCCGACTGAAGGGACTATGGCACTGCGCTTCCTGAGGGGCGTCGGTGGATGCAATTCGCTGCTATGTGAGAGGTCTGCCCTGGGATGATGCTGAAGTGCAAAGTAGTATTTTTACTGGGAAGATGCTGCTCTGTTGCAGCAAATCTGTGATGTTGGAAGCTATGAAAGACCCGTAATGGCGTATGCCTGTTACAATGCCTGTCAGAGGGAATTTGGGTTCTGTGCTGAACTCTTCAGCTCAGCCCCAGTTCTCTGCTATATCCTAACAATGTTGAAAATAAGTGTTTCACAGGCATCTGCCTTCTGTGACAGAGATTTGCAGGACTCTTTAGGTTTGCTTTCAGTGCAGTTGGCTCTTGATTCTGAGTCTTGTTTCCACAGTCCTTCAGAAGACCCCTGAATGTTAACTCAGTGTCAATTTACATATTTAATTGAGGGTTTAGAGTTAATCTTTTTTCCCTTATTTTGTCTTAATAATTTCCATAATGTAGTATATATTGATAGTGGAAAAATACCTCTTTTATTCTCACTTCAGGCTTCTTGTATTTTCTTGTGTTTTACCAGGGAAGATACTGTTATCATGAACCAATAAGAACTAAGATATTTCTACAAACAATGACTTAAAACAATTTTTTTCATTTGAAACTGACTTCTGTAGTGGAACTGAAGGGAAAGAAGACACAAGCCTCTACAGTGTAAGGTTTGCCAAGGAGGCTGTAATTGTATCAATACAATTACAGTTGAGTCTATAATGATAGACTCAAAACTGGGTTCAGAGCGCCTGCTACTTGCTTGGCTTTACAGCCTGAAAGAATTTAATAGGAAAGCAGGAGCACCTGGTGGTGCTGTCAGAAAACCTAGAAGCTTTTAACCCTGCTGAGGTAGCTAAATAGGCATGCAATTTTGCATGTGTGTATGACAAGAGAAAAAATAAAAAATTGGTACTTACTTGCTTTCTGAGCACCTTATATCTTACACTTCCTGGGCCTGAGTGCCCCTTCCTACACCCACCATTCTATAATTCTACCTTTTTTCAGAAAAAGGGGGACCCACAGTGCCCATGAATCTAAAACTGAGGACTTTGCCTGCAAAAGCACTCAATAAAGTCTAGGATGAACAGAAAGAAGAGGCAGAGCCAGTGTACTCCTCAGTGCTAATCTTGTTGTGAACAGAAGCTGAATGTTTTATTTTCAAAGTCACGTTTGATTTGGTTTTTTCTTATTGTAGCAAATTCAAGGGCTTACTGGCTTTTTAAAAATAATGTTTGTTTCAATCATGTTTAACCAGTCTAGTCCCTCATAAAATATTTGATTTTGTAAAGCACATACTTAGGTTTATATACAATCGGTGCTCATTGGGGGCAACAAGCACGAGAAATGAAGACTAGAGTAGCACAACACGTGGTAAAAGTAAATGAAAATGAAAACAAAAAGAGTGTGACGTAGCGCAGGTATAATAGGTTCTAAGAGCTGTGTGACAAATTAATTACACGAAAAAGGCAGGGAAAGTAGGGGTTTGGGGCTGAAACAGTGCTTTTTTATTCAAAAGCTTTTTATTCAGTGCCCTTCTCAGTTAGCCCTGGGGCTGCCAGCTGCACGCGCCTCTGCAGGAGCTGAGCCGTGGCTCTGTCCCTAGATGGGGTTAGAGCACCGTGATTCTCAGCTGCCGCCTGCTGCTCCTCCTGCGCCCTGAAGGGACCACCTGATAAAACGGGAAATGGTCTCAGAGGGTCTTTGGAGGGGTCACATCATGTTGGCAGCTGCCACCCAGTCTAATCAGCCAGTATTGGGTTGTTTTTCTCAAGTAATTGTGTGAAATACAACCAGATTCTTTGAAAACTGAAGCTTGCTTATTCGATAGCTGTTTCTCAATTATGTTAGTGCACCCTTAAGTTCTTGTCTTTTGTATCAAATAAAATGCTTCTGCAGGAAGAGAGGCTTGTCTGATGTTACAGATTGTGTGCCAGGTTTTTTTTGAGTGAACAAGCTACCACAGATGACAAATCTTAGAAGAGCAGAGACTAAGTTCGCAAACCTAACTTTCACCATAAATAGTCTATTTCTGTGTGTCTCCACAGTCTGTAACTGCCCATCAAGTGTTCTTTATAGTAACACATCTGGGCTTTCAAAATATGGGGAGAAAAGCCTGCTACTGGAGAAAGGACAGCTACGTCTTTGTAATCAGTCATAAAGAAAAATAAAGATGGTCTTTGGTTTAATGTAGGGCGTTGCTATTCAGCCCTACACAGTTTGTGTCTGTGACATATCCTTCCATGAACAGAAGTTCCTTGGCTGCAGGGGCTGCTTGAGCTGCTGCTCTGTAGGGAATGACACTGGTTTGCCTCTTCATCAAGGTTCAGGAGCTCTCGGGAGGTTGGTTGTGAAGAGAAACTGTGCTGATTGTGGAAGTGTGGGGAGGCAAATGAGTGGCATCAGTTGGTGCTGTGCTGGCATCTCTCTGCTTTGCTGGTGCTCATTACCCAGAACATTTCACAGGTTAAGCTCCTGCTAGAGCTGGGCTTACTTGGGGTAACTGCTTTGGATCACAGAATCACCAAGCGGTGTGGACTGGTTAAAGATCATCTAGTTCCAACCCCTCCTACGATGGGGAGGGACACCTGACACTGGACCAGGTTGCTCAAATCCCCATCCTGCCTGGCCTTGAGGACTTCCAGGAATGGGACATCCACAACTTCTCTGGGCAGCCTATGCCAGTGCCTCACTGCTCTCACGGTAAAGAAATTATTTCTATTATCTAATCTAAACCTACACACTCTCAGTTTAAAGCCATTCTGCCTTGTCCTATCACTTCATATCCTTGCAAAAAGTCCCTCTCCAGCTCTTCTGTAAGCCTTCTTAAGGTACTACGAGGTGCTGTAATGTCTCATCAGACCCTTCTCTTCTCCAGAGTGAACAACCCCAGCTCTTCCAGCCTGTACTTATAGCAGAGGTGCTGTCTCCTCTGAACTCACTTCCGCACATACACATTTGAACAAGGCATGTATGTCTGCAGATGTTTTCCAGGGATGGTGGGCCAGTGTCTGCTGCCACCTGAAGAAGCTGCTGTTGAGCATGCTATAGCATGCAGGCATTATTGCAGCATTCTTTCTAGACTCGTTCTGGAGTAAAGCAATTGAGCTAGTTACCCCAAAAATCCAGATTTTACAAAAAACCCCCCAAACAACCCAATCACAAAGCAGGTTTTCTGAGAACTATATTTGGTAGATGTGGTGTCACACTGGTGACTGGTCCTTGTGGAGGTCGGTGAGGCCTCTGCAGGTGAGCCCCTCGCCCTCCCCTGGAGGAGCGAAGCCTGACAGGCTGCGTTATCCCTAAGATAAGCAACCTCTCTCTGACTTACCGTGACCCGGCTGCCCAAAACCCCAGCATGCATTACCTCCCTATGCAGATAGCCTGTACCCCCCCCCTGCCTGTCCCCAGACAAACCTCGGCCTCCGACTTCAGGAGTTCTCTGTCCTGGCTCCCTTTGCAGAGACGCTTGCAATAAAGCCATCTCTGTGGAATATGCCACCACAGCCTCCTCTCTCTCTCGTTCCTGCGTCGGCCTGGGAACTCTGCAAGCAGAGCTGAAATCACTGAGCTGAAGTCACTAAGAGCTGATATTGCTTGTTGGCATCACCCTCAGCCTTGGGAAGCTGCCACGTGCCCCTAGAAGGTGTTCTCTGCCGAGATGCATCTCTCTGGGAGGGTCACAGCACCCAGTCCAACTTCTACCGGACCGCTACGGCTGTCCTCATCTTGGAAGATGAGCAGCAGACTGGTATTTGCAAAGTTAGGGCATGGCTGTGTTTACTGCACATGGTTTTGTCCAGATTGCAAGTGCCTGAGCGCAGGGTGGCATTTCTGGGGCAAGGCAGCAACACTCAAATTTGAGGCACAGCTGGGGCTGCTGCCTTTTGTTTATTCAGGCACTCATTTGTTTTGCACTTGAAGAAAATGCAGCCTGACTTCTGGCCCTTAGGGAGGAGAGTCAGTGGGGGAAGCTAGTGTTGACAGTGCACAGATCAGAAAACTTAGAGCAGTTATTTTGGAAACTAGTACCAGCATGTAGCAAGGGAGAGGGGCTACGTGCTGCTCTGCAACCTGCTCTGGAGGTTTGCTCCCATGGCTGGGCTGTGATTGGTGTTAGAATAGCTTAAAGCTGTATAAGGCATATTTGTGCACGGGGCAGTCATTTCTTTGTTAATTAGGAGGGATGTGAAGAGGCTGAGGAGGGAGCAGGATGGAAGCCCAGTTGGTGCAGGGTCAGCAGCTACGGGAACACGCTGTCCTGCTGCACCTCTAATGAAGTACATTTGCGTTATTTCCCCTCTAGAAAAGGGTAAGAGTGAGCATGCTGCATTTTCTCCCTCGTCTGAAAGAATTGCCACCACAGAGATCTCCCCTCCAGTGCTTTCAGCTTGTTTGATCCTGACAGGATTTGGTCTGGAGCTGTCACCGGTTTATTCAGCACAGTCCATTTGGGCAGATATCTTCAGCTCTGCTACTTGGATCTTATTTTCCATCTGTCATCTTGTATGAAAACAAAATTTGTGGGGTAACCAGATGAGTCAGAATTGATAAATTCTTCCCATTTCATGAGAAAAACTGTAAGTGTTTAAAACAATGGAAAAACTTTACCGTAGGGAGGTGTGTGGAAGCAGAGCCTTGCATCACCACTTCCATGTTTCCTGGGGAGGGGACCCATGTCTCCATGGGTTCTGTGAAATTTGCATCAAGATTTAGTTATAATAAATAATAAACACAAAGGCATCTGCATGTGTGGGACCTTTCAGCCAGATTATGTGAAGTAGCTGACATGAGAGAATACTGTAAAACTAATTAGTTCTTTCTGTTCACCAATAGATCAAAAGTTAATTCTATCTCCTTTTCTAATTGGTCATTTGAAGGTGGATTAGGCCCACATTACAATGTTTCTTGATCTTCAAAAGTAAGCAGGTGCTTTAGTTATAAAATTAGACAATTATTTAAACAATATTGTAATTTTTATCAGTGTATTAGTAATAGGAAAAGTTTGCCCCTATGTTGTTGACACATCATCAGGAAAACTGTTTTTCTTTGCTGTCTCCCTCATATTAATTATTTCAAAAAGGTTTGTCAGCATTGTAGAAGTCCAACCACCAGTATAATTGGGTGACACACTTTGATTTGAAGTGACACCTCACTATGAGTATTGGCTTCATTATTTCATTATATTTCATTATAATGGGAAATCTGCCCATTTGGTTTGACTTCTGTTCATGGGGATGTCAGGGGCCAACTCCAGTACTGGCAAGATTCCTGCCTCAGTTACAGGCATAAACCAAATCATTCCCTTCAGAGCCTCTATCAGCACTCAGTGATTGTCCAAGGTGCAGCAAGTGGCATGAGGCATTGCAAAAATTGTGATGTAGAAAATGTAATAATGCATTAGCAGTTCATCAAAATCAGTTTACCACTAAGTTTCTCCAAATTTAAATATGTTATTTCACAGTTCACATCACTCCTAGTGATAGATGCTGGTAAAGATCCCACTGGTGCAGAAGGCTGGGTAATGCGCTTGGTGACCCACCCTAATTCCAGCATCGTGAGGTAAGGCTTTGCTGACACTGCTGCTATTATTGCTGTGTCTGCCTTCCTTATTACGGAAGTCTGAGGTTTAATTCCTCCTTGGACTGCCTCAGGCAGATCGGATCATCACTGAACTGGAAGATGGTAAAATCCTTACCATAACACTGACCCAAACTGCAGGAAACGGGTAAAAGAAGAGGGAGCATAATCTGCAGATGCCAAAATTACCTCTAGCCACAGCCAAATTCTTGCAGTCTAGCAGGAAGTAGTGACTCACCTGGTCAGCCTGATTATACAGAACGGGGCTTTGGTGCTGTCTGAAAGCGTATGGTTTTGGGATGGAGCCAAGGGCACCTCCAGAGCCTGCAGGGAGGGCATAGAGAAGCCCAAATCAAGCTCTGCATGGCGGTGCAAGGCAAGAGGGTGAGGGGCAATGGGCAAAAGCTAAAATATGAGAGGTTTGGATGGACACAAGGGGAAATTCTTTCTCTATGAGGACACCCACCCCACCACCCAGAAGGGCTCTGCAACCGCCTTCCTTGGAGGGGGACCTGAGTGAAGCGCTGAGCACGTGAGGCAGATCTTGGAGCTGACCTCCCAAGGTCCTTTTTAGCCTGAATTTTTCTCTCATATCATGGAAAAGCCCAGTGCTAGCAAGGGAGAGGTGGGCAGATGTATATATTTGCAGGAAAATCCAGTAGATGAGCTAATGCACCTTCTCATTTGGCAGCGTGGTGGTGTCATCTAACACTGGGACAGTTTAGGGGTGAGTCACAGATTTAATGAAGTATTGGGAAAAGTGCCTTTGTTGTGAGACTCTTAATGAGCTCATCTACTTAGCTTAATGAAGTGAGGACTGAGAGTCAGCTTTGATCCCTGTAACTGTTTATTTGGGGAACAAATTGGATTGTGGAGTTTCCAGTGCATCAGGTAAAGTCACAGCAAAATCTGATCACTGAAGACAAAATCAGATGGATTCAAGAGAGAGGTCAATAATAATCACTAATAATTTGTTTTTAATAAACTCTCTGATTTTTGGAAAAAAAGTTGCCATGGATTATGATCAGTCTTCTGTTGTATTTAAATCAAACACACTTATTTGGCAGATATGATCCACCTTAAAGGAAAGTGCATTCAGGTGAGTCTGCTGTGGTAGCTGAATGGGTGAACCTGAACAGCGGTGTTGGCCTCATCCCCTGGTCTAGTACAGCCCAAGGAAGGCACACAGAGCTGCATTCAAGAGCCTGGCACAAAACACAGCTTTGTTTCCAATTATCTATTTTGTCACTTGGACAGATATTCAGCAAAATATTTAGTCTTGTTGTAAGAATATTAATATTTCCATCATCAAGAAGCAGCTTAAATTACACTTAGTTCCCATGTCTCGGTCAATATGGACAGTCATAATTCACTTTTTGCAACTCTCAGATACAGACAGTGATTCACTAAAATGCAGCATTTCATTACTCATCTCTCTGCAATTCACAAAATGTGAAGTACTTTTGATGAAAGCCACATTCGAGCATCACAGTGTTGCAACTAATTGGCAGTCAGAGGCTTAACCTTTATTTCAAGTAATGAAAACTTAATGTGAGCTCACAGTAGAAAATACATATTCTTTGTCCTCAGCATGTTTAGCCAGCACTTGAGATGTTCTCCACTCTAGAAGAGTTTTCATCTAGAGGTTTAAATACATTTAAATGTTAAGCAATTGACTGTCCATCATTTTTATGAGAAAAAAGAACGAAGTAATGCTTTGATTATAAGAGCATAGGCTCTATGAGGAGCTCTTACTGAGGACCAGCAGTACACTGAGCATAATTCCTCATGGTAACACTGGTCTTTGCAGCCCTAGGCATGATTTTTTTTTTTTAGAAAAGTGTATTTACGTTTTAATCTGCCTAGTGTGATGGTCCTCTCTCAATCCACCAATCCTTACAATCCAACTACTACTGCCTACCCCCCTTGGAATGATTCTTACATTGGTGAAGAAATTACTGCAACACCATGACCTGAGTCAACTACTAGAATCCATTCCTGTGTAAATCATTCTAGATTGATTCTAAACTGATTATTCTTTGTGTGCTTCACCTATACAGCAAGTAATACAGTGAATCTTGCCACTGAACTTTGTTTCACTTTCACAAATTTATATTAACCTTCTCATGCTAATACCTTTGACAGTGACTGAGTGGTTGTAAATCTGCGTTACTTTGGTCAGAGCATGGTGCTAATCACTCCAAGGTGGCTGGTTAAATCCCTGTAGAGCCCATTCACTTCAGAGTAGTGCTCTGATCCTTGTGGGTCCCTTTCAGCGCCGGGTACTCTGTGGTTCTGTGATTCCGTGAATACAGTCAGCTAACAGCTGACAGAGTGCTGCCAGCCGAGGTGTGAGTGGGTGTTGAGAAGCACAGATGGATAAGCAGAGTCATGAGAAATGACTCATCTAGAAGTTGTGGGATGCAGAAACACAGCCCTAACTGGGAATCAGACATCCCAGGCCACCAGGACTTCTAATAAACTGAGAGAATGACATCATCTTCAATGGTGGGAATGTCTTAAATAGCATATGTAACAGTGGATAAGCTCACATACCTTATACGCCCATTCTGTTCTTTATCCTGATAGTAAAATCAGCCAGAGATGGCCATAGGTGTTGAAGTTCCCCCGCTGCTGAACATCACCACAGGATACATGAAATTTCTTGGTTTTTTTTCACACCCTAGGAGCCTGAGCAGGTTCAACACTTACCTGCTCTGTGAGAGTTTGGGGTTTTTTACCAAAAAAACATATATCCAAGATTTTTTTAGTCCTAATGTTTCTTATTTCTCTAAGGAAATCAGATGTAGAGAGACACTGCCTAGTTTTATATCACCAGATGTCTTTCCTCTTCCATGTCCAACAAATTACTGCATTCACAGTGAACACGTATGGTTGCTGTAGGCTACACTGCTAGACAGTGAAGAAGGCCGGGAAGCTCCTAGAAGGAAACCAGACCTTACAAGGACTGATCCCATCTCCAGGGATGATCAGCACATGCAGTAGTTTCATAGGGACCCTAGGCCAGGACAGGATCTTAGGACTTAGCTGCCTCAAGTGCATGTGAGATAAACCTGAGTTTAAATTCACTTATAATTCAAAAAAATATATATGTAAGTGCCTGGATATGTGGCCTCTGTTTTCTCTGTTGTTTCAGACCCAAATTGTCACAGCTGTGGTCTGGGACAAATGCACACCTTGGTTCCTTGCATGCACCCTTAATGCCAAGGACACATTTAGACTCTGCTGAGCAGATGTTTGGCATCTGCATATGGCCCAGTGTAGAAAGCCAAGCTGAGTGGGAGCACGTGGCTCAGAGGGTATCTGCCATCACTCATTCTGAGAAAATATTAAATTCAAAACCAGATCACAAACTTGAACCAAATGAAGCTGTACGTGACTATTTTTTGCATTTCTTCATCTAGTAAAACTTGTCTATATTATTTTACAGAAGTTCTTGTATTTTTAAAACTATATATATAAATTAAAATTCCAGTATGGAACTTGCTGACAGAGTCATTAGTTGCATTGCAAAGGGTGCACAGAAATCCATATTAACTTTTTTTAATTGCTTTAGGATATTACAGCTCATTAAAAATAGAATAAATTGCATATAGAACAATCTCACACATGTAGTCTTAGGTTTTAAAGGTAATTCCTAATACATGTTCCTCCTGGAAGAGAAAAATACAACTGCAAAATTTCTCTTTAAGTAATCCACATAAATCTGATTCCACAGTTTCTCACAGCAGTTCTGCATCGCTGCCAGTACAATTTTAGAGTGAAGCGTAATAATAACCTTAATGACCAAGAAACTGTATTAAATGGGTATTGTAACAGGTAATATATTGTGAAATTGTGCATGGAAGAAGTGTGCACTTGTGTATTTCATAACATTCAAAATCAGAAAATGAGGTATCCTGGAGAAGAAAGACTTCCCTAGAAAATAAACAAGAGGGTTGCCACAGAGGTGAATGTGGAGCCAGCAGCAGAGACAGAGGCACTCTGTGTGTGACACTGTGACCCTTCACTCTGCGTCTGAGGCATTTCATGCTCACAAGCACAAAATGCTCCTCCACTTCCTGCAGCACAGGTTCTGTGGGCACAAGCAGGGCTACCAGCGCTTAAGCTCCTTTCAGGTGTCCAAGGAGCCCAGGGGAGCCTTGGGGGAGCTGAGCAAGACACAACTTTCTCTATGAGGTTCCTGGTGAAACATCTGGGGTGTGGGACAGGGTGCTCTGTCCAGACTGGCAGTGGGCATGGGGAAGGAGGACATTGCCAGGCACTGCAAAGTCTTCCCCAGAAAGCCTGTGACTGCTGAAAAACTGTGGAACGTGCCTGTGCTCTGAACCTGTTGTTAGTGTCCCCGTGAAAGGCTGCTGGCTGTGAAGTGCATCACTGGTAGTTGCAGGGGAGAATCTAAGGTAGTAGCTTTTTCTCTGCTAGTGTTCAGGGGAGACTAAGAGCCTTGGGGAGGGCTGGCTGTGAGCACAGCTGCAGAGCCTGGGCCGCTTGGGGACTGTTCCTTCCAGAACAAGACAGAGCCTGTAAACACAAAAATTTAAATGCTTTTGCATATCTACACAGAGCACACACTCTGTGCACTGTGGTGAAGGGAAAGAAATTACAAATATTTAGATGCTTGGTCTCACTTTTCTTGAAAGATGGCTAAATGTAGAAGGCATCCCAGCAGGCATGTGGTGCCTCAATGTGCATCACAGCTGACATCCCACCAGGCACCAGCCCAGTGGCACTGCAGGCATCACTGCAGGCATCCCACTGGTTCACCTCAGCAGGCAAATCAGCAGACATCTCTCTGCTGCATCTCATCAGGACATTGCAGCAGGAATCACAACAGGGTGGTGCTTTTCTGCCAGCCGTGCTTTTGAGCCAGAGGGGATCAGGCGGATGGGGAAGGCAGCGCTGTTCCGTGGGCAGACATGGGCAGCGCAGGTGACTGATCACCCACAGCTTAGCCCAGGTGGGGTAAGGAAGGGCTCAGGAACGGAGAAGCAGCAGCCTCAGAGAGCATCCAACAATTGCTGGTGGAAAGAGAAATCCTGAAGGTGTCATGCCAGCTCCTCAGCCAAGTTTTAAGGAGCTTTCAGGCATGTTTAGTCCAAAAATAGTAAAACCTGGCTTTCCTTCCACCAGCTACATATATCATGTCCAAAAAATATGGTTTTCATTGTGAAATTGAGCCTCTGGCTGAACATGCAGAATGTGACCTTGGGTGGTCTATGGCCACCAGTGATGAGGAGAGCAATCCCATAGCAGCATTGCGTGCAGGGAAAAAATAAAAATAAGAAGTGCTGGTGCAGATAAGAAATGACCATTTACTTCCTCAAATACTTTTTTTGCAGGGTCTGGTTGGCCTGTTAGCACCCCATGCTCACGAATAGGGAGCCAGAACATCCACAGGGAGCCAAGCCTGGAGCTGCCTGACTGGCTTCTCGGACCAGTGAAGTGAATAACTTCACACTGAAAAAATGATTTTCTGAAGTCTCATTGGGATCTCAAGGCTGCTAATAAAGTCTTGTTCCACATCTCTCACTTCCTCTCTCATTATAGTGAGGGGAAAACATTTGGGTTTACATTTAAAATGAGGAATAATCTGTTCTCTAAATTAGGACAATTGAGGACTTTGTGTGCCCAGTGTTGCAGAGCCTCAGAACTGATGACATTTAAATACACATTCTGGTGTCCAGGGGCAAACTTCCCACTAGTGCCTGGAGATGTGGGGCATAAATAGACCACGTCTTACTCTGCAGGCACATCCATTGGACTTCTGGGTTTATTTTCAAGGTCGCTTTTCCATTTACAGAATTTATTTACGGTCTGCTTACATGAAATTTCAAACAGTTCTAAAGAAATAAAGATTCATTGCATCATACAAATGTGTTTGATACATATGAACATTGGATTGCAAAAATATATTATGTTGAAGCTCTTGCTGAACTTGTTTTGTTGTTAATCTGTGTCCCAAGGTAAGGAAACAGGCACTGGCACAGGTGTTTTGGGAAATGAACCCTGAAGTCAATGCCATGCAGTGTAGAGAACAGATAAACACACGAAACCCACTGGCACATGGGTTGGAAATGGAGGAGGTGCTCCAGGTCTTGCTCTGATCTCAGTCTGTGAAACTCAAATGTTGTTTCTATTCTTGCTGTGCCCTCACCAGTGACTTGAAGGAGGGCTGTGCTCAGGCTGCTGTGCAGTTTTGGCTCCCAAAAAACATGGTTTGTAAAGACGAACTGTGACTAAGCCTTTTCCACAGGAAGTTTACTTATTTCCCGTCCAGCCTTGATGGACACAACTGAGTGTCTGTCCAAACTGTTTCCCCATCTAAAGTACAGCCTTTGACCATACAAATGTGGCACTGAAGAATGCTCCTACTGTAGTATGGATTTTCTGCACTGTAAGAGTTGATGTTCAGGTGACGAATCCAAGGGGATTAAAAGATCATCTCACGCATTTTAAATGGCAATATTTTGTGCATTTCCTGCCTATATTTCAAACATTAGGAAGGTAGCAAGTTAGTAATTTCATTTACAGATTGTTTGGTGATACTGGCATCCACATTTGTGCACCTCTGCTGTTCCTTGTATTTGTCAATCTCCCTGTGTTTTGTCCACATGCCGGTCCAAGGTCTTTTTGCAATTACTTTCCACAAGGTGGTTATAAGATACCTGAGCCATATGTGACTGTGAGTTTAAATACTGTGTAGTAGTTTGGCCGTGATTGGCCAATGTGTATTACTGACATTTGATAAAACCAATGAAAGCGTGGGTACGCCTTTTACGATACACCTTTTTTAAATGCAAACCCGGGAATCAGCTCTCTCTTGGTTTCCGGCAAAGGCTCAGGTAAGAGCTCCTGCCGAACATTCTCTGCTCCCCCTTCCCCCACGTGGCCGTCGGGCCTGGGGGGGAGGGGGAAGCAAGTCAGGCTGACCGGGAAAAAGGAAAAAAAAAAGACCGCAGAGCCAAACTGTGAGCTTCGTTGCTGATATCTGGCTGATGGAATTCGAGTTTTCTTCTCCTGCAGCATGGGTCGGTGAGAGAATCTCCTCAGGGCTGTCTTGGAGCCACGAAAGATCACGCAGATCGGGCGGGGATGGCTTTTTCTGAGTGGAGTTCACTCTGGACTAATTTAACCCTAATGAGACCGAGGGGTGGAAAGAAGAATCCACTAACTTTCTTTCTCTCTAACCATAAGAATCCAGCCAGAACTATAGCCAAGAGTAACTCTGCAGCCCCAGCACGGCTTGTTTTAGTAAATCTGACTGCTTTGGCATGGCTGCTGCCTTTTGTGAACTCCTTAAGTATTCAGATGAAACCCGAAAGCTTCTATCTTCTCCGGAGTGAAAGAAAGGACAGAATGAAGACACATAGAGAAATTACGTAAGGATATTTTGCAGTCAGAAATTGAAGGTGATATTTTAAGTGGAGGAGAGATAAGGAGTTGTTTTATTTTTACATTAAAATCTTTTATAAGCTATGGTGATGGACTGTAATATAATGAGACAATTTTCCTTTAAACCATAAAAGAATATGGGGAGATGAACGGTTCAAATTGTAAATCTGAGCAAAAGAACACTATATTGACGGGGCCAGTATTGAGATGATTGTGACTGTTGGGAAATTTAGACAGAGCAATGAAATTTTGTCCTAGAGAAGAAGATGAAGAAGAGAACTTTTGCTGTTGAACAGTTTTGTCTTTAAAAAAAAATAAACCCCATGGATCGATTATGGCCCAGAAGTACAGCTATTAAAGAGCTGTAAATATGGGAGGAATTTTCATGATATAAATGTTTTCCGGGCGGCTGTTATCATGAAAAGTTTGTTTTGTCTTGTTTTGTTTCAGTTTTTAGTTCCATAGCGAGTAAAAGATGCTCCAATCTCTAGAAGAATTGAAGAAAGACTATTCTAGAATTGAAAAACTGACTGAAAGTTTCTAAATGTAATTTCTGTATGTTGTTAATGAGAGTGAGAGAAATTTTGGTAATAGAGGAAGAATGTTTGAAAGGTTTCATTCTAATTCTAAGAGTTGGTTGGTTGTTTTTTTCCTCTCCTTCTTTCCTTTTTGTATTAGTTAATAAAAGTCTGTCCTTTTCAAGTTTAAACCTGCTTTGCTCTTGATTACAAAATTTCTTTTCTTTTGGCAACCCAAATTGATAGTTTTTTTCTGTCTGGTTCACAATGAAACCACGACATACTGGCACATGAACAGCTCTTAAATGGTAAGAAAACTTCCTGGAAATTATTTTCAAGAAGGAGTGAAGGGGAAGGGATTGCATGAGTTTACTGAGAGCTGTCAAGGCCTAGGCGAACCTGTCATCAGTGATACATCAGTAAAAGATCTCTCAAAATCCAAATTTAATTGAGTCCTTGCTATCTTGCCATACCCAGCGGATCAGACTTTCTTTAAATCAGTGGTGCTACCAGTAATATACAAGTATATTACCCTTCCTGCCAAGGCAGTACACGCACTTGTGCACTTCCTTTAAATATTATTTTCACGTAAGTAAATTAATTTCAAAATAGAAGTGGGAGTTTTAACATCATAAAAGTAGTTTTGACTCAATGTTTTTATTACCTGATAACATTGCAGCAGAGTAATTTGTGGGTCAAGAAAAACCATGGGAATTTCATGCAGCACCATCCAATACTTTACATTTTTATTGAAATAACTTTTCGGCAAACAGCTAACTAGCAGAGGTGATGAGGACCAGGGAATGAACATCACCTTGAAATATCTCACCTTGCATATTTTATCCATGACCCGATCCAGACTCTGTCCTGGCAGTCTCAGGACAAGAGCTGGGTCTAGAGGCATCTGGCTTCTGGGGACCCCCACTCCTGCCTGGATCAAGCCCTCGAGCACTTTGGCTGCTGGAGCTGCATATGGGCATGGGCACTGCAACCACTCTGCTCCTGACAGCAGGTTTCCCCATGCACTAAACTGGCTAATAACAGAAAAATTTCAGAAGCCTTTTAGTTAACCATAGGGAATAAAAAAAGCCAGAAAAAGAATGTGAGAGTAGTTTTATTCAGGACAGGTTTGAATTCAGTAACTAATTTAGCTGATATACTTTGAATTATATATAGATTTAACATTTGCTCTTCAGTAGTTTAAGGTTTCTTAAAAGGTCATATTTCATTTTGTATTAGAACATGGCATGTTGGCTTTCTGCTCATGGCTTTTCTGCACATATGAGCGCTTAAGGTAAAATGCTCTTTATTTCCAAAAGCAACAAGTGTGCAGACACTTAATAAAAACATAATTTCTTCATGCCAATTTCTAGTCAGTAGGAATTTTTCCTCTATCAAGCAGCAAAATAGAGGAATTCAGGCTGATTTCTTCAGGTTTCCTTTCCAGATCCTCCAGAAAGTGATGAATATCGTAGTAATACAAAATTGCTCTTTACGTTCAGCACCATTCCCAGATGATTTGTCTCTCAAACTCATCATGCTAGTTTCAGCTGCCTGCTTGTTTTCATGTGTTCTGAGAAATCAAAACAGAAACCGATTTTGCTTTAGCAATTGTAACTTCAACCAGACAAGATATAAAGCATGTGTGAGCCCTCCTCCCTCCCTCCTCAGGCTTAGAAGCACAACTGAAGTTAATGGTGTAACTACTGTGATGTAACGGAATAAATCAGAAGAGAACAAGGCCCATGGACATTTACTCCAAATTTTACAAGAGTTTGGTCTTTGGAGGTCTGGTTTTGACTCTGTTAAACTG
Source organism: Tichodroma muraria (assembly GCA_013390105.1). NCBI lineage: Eukaryota > Metazoa > Chordata > Aves > Passeriformes > Sittidae > Tichodroma > Tichodroma muraria. Next base: position 28,136 of record WAAG01033029.1, read on the forward strand.
AGCGTGGCCCCAGCTATGTCATGCCAAATGTCCAGTGCTAAACTGAAAGGTGTATCTGCTTAAACATGCAGCATTACACTGGTTTAATTAAAGTAGCACAACCCTGGTTGTGCACACCACTGACAAGAGTGGCTGCCATAGAATTTGTGAGTCAAATAGTAAAACTTTTACTATTGGTTCAAGTGGCCAAGGACATCTGCCTCCAGGTCCAGGCTGCAGATGCAGAAGGCTGAGATCAAAACAGGGCACTCACCACACTGTTCCTCCAGAGGAGGTCATCATTTGCAGATGAGATACAAAACTGCAGCTCCTGTGTTTGAAGCAACCCTCTATGAAGCTCCACAGTAAAGTGTCAGGAAAAACTGGTATGGTCTCTGCAGTCATGCAGCTATAAAGCAAAAATAACTTGGAAGCAGAGAAAGTGTGAATTGTCTTTGAACTGAAGCCACTGATATAGTGCAAAAAGAAGAACTCGAGAATGGAGGAAAATAACAAAATGCATATGTATGTATATGAGAGGGACAGAGACACGCCCATGCTATGGAAAGAAATTGTGTTTTCCACTGGATCCATCCCATGGGCAGATACTGATAGGACAAAGGGGCATGGCTTTAAGCTGACTCAGAGCAGGTTTAGATTGAATGTAAGGAAGAAATTCTTTATGCTCTGTATGGTGAGGCGCTGGCACAGGTTGCCCAGAGAAACTGAGGATGGCCCATCCCTGCAAGTGTTCAAGGCCAGGTTGGATGGGGCCCTGAGAAGTCTGGTCTAATGGAAGGTGTCTCTGCCCATGGTGTGGTGGGTTGTAACTAGATGGTCTTTAAAGTCTCTTTAAATCTAAAATATTCTGTGATTCTGTGCTTCAGTGACTTCAGGTTTATTAAAATCATCTAATTGCAGCCCAGAGAATAGTCACAATGTCCTGCTTGTTTCCCTAGAGCTTTGTGGATGACTCACTGTGATATTTTTGTTTAACAGCAGGCAAAGGGACGTTTTTCTATCACACCAGTCTGTAGGGAAGCGTTCCTCTCTGGAGCTGGCTGTTGCTTTGTGCAGATGCAGCTCTGCATGCAGTATCCCTCTGCCATGCTCACTGACACTTCAGTCTGCCTGAGCATGCCAGCAGCAAAAACAGACAAGAAAATACCCCAAGGGAAACCACAGAGCATCTAAAAATGCCAGAAGAAAACATAGCTTGCAGAACGCCATCACTTCCTGAGAAAACCTTCCTAGCTCATCAGCACGCCTCACCTAACAGGCACAGGAGGGGCGTGTGCGTGCCTAATTTAGCTTTGCAAGTATGTCACTGGGCACTGGGAAGGAAATTTACCTGAAGTTTAAGACACTATAAGAATTTAGAAGATCACAACCTTTAAATATGAGAAACACAAACCAAAGCTGACCATAGGTGCCCCAGCTCCAACCCTCTTGGAGCACAGGGACTGTAGGGAGTGGCCACCTTCTCCCAGCTCTGGCTCATCTACTCTAGATCTGCTGGTGTCAGTGAGATGAGACAGGGATGCAGCTCTTAAAGGTGAATCAAATCATCCCAAGTCAGGAATTTTATATCATTAATCTCATCCTGAAAGTAGGCTCCTCCATTCCCCTGGGATGAATTTTAGAGCTTAAAACAGGTAAAGCTAACCCCATCTGTGAAACTGACAGTTTCAGACAGTACCCTTTCCTGGTTAAAGTTTTGAAAGAGTCTGCCGTTGTAAATCCATTTTTGGGGGGGGAAATCCCATTTTGATCCCTGCTATAAGACATTCAGAAATCGTATATTCAAGTCTGGAGTAGTTGCTTTAGGTTCTCTTCTTAATCAATGGAGAAGAATGGGCACCTCTGGTGGAATAGTCATCTGTTTTGGGAGGGCTGGTGGGCTGGTTGGCAGAATCATCCTTTGGAAATGCTCATGCCTTCTGATAAGGCAGGTCACTGTTAGAAAAAGTGCTTGAAAATAAGACAAAATGTCTTTTTCGGAATACAGAGACTGTTTTATGAGCTAGAGATGCAGGGGTTTGCTAGCAGGGTTTTCTAGAGAGTCTTGGGCTGCCTGGGTAGTTGCACTGCTGAAAGCACTGGACAGAAGTGCAGGGGAAGTGAGCCCCAAGCTGACTTACACGTGTGCCAGACAAAATCCCGTAAGTTCTCTGATCCTGGATAAAATGAGGAGTGTGACTCCCAGAGTAGTCCTTGAGGATGAGACTTCAAACACTGTTTGATCAGGGCATTCATGCAGCAGTGGACATTGGATGCAGCTTCACAAGGCTGACACCTGACCAAGGCGTTTACCTACGAGCCAGCTGTCTAACCCTGGGTCAGGGAAAAAAAGAGAATGAGACATGAGAAAATGAGAAAGATTTCTGTCTATCTCCACACACAGAAAGAAATCGAATTAACTGACATGGAAGGAGCTGCTGAAACTCACTTCATGCTCCAGCACACAGGTTAGAAGAGGAAAGAGCTCAGTATGGTTGCACAAGACAAACTAATTTTCTGCACTGAAACATCATATTGCCAGTTACTACAGGCTGAGGCTGAGCTTGTGCACTCAGAGTTAGGAATTCATGTTGGTAAAAACAGCAAAGCAGTTTTACCTGAAATAAGTACTTCTGTATCAGAAGTTCATTGTAATGCACAATAATAGTTGCTTTTTGTGCCCAGGTACTGTGTAGGTGAAGCTGGTTTTGTTGCTCTATCACCCAATAAATACATTTTTGTTAGCTACAGGCCAACCCATGTGTAGGTGAAAACAGCACATATTCTATTTTATGGGTGACGTGGTGTTGACTTGGCCAAAGTTTTCTTGGCTTTTCATTATTAAATTGCATACAAAATCCATATTTAGCAAACAGAAATGACAGAGTGCTGCACACTGAGCAAGGAGGAACTGTTATCATTAAAGATGCAGATCCTTTGCTGTCTTGGCATCTTTCTGGATGGAGGGTTTTTCTGGATGAAGGGTTTTGGCTTTGCTTTTGTATTACTTAACATAATATTAATGAAAAAGCACTTCGGCTTCAGATGTGCTTGTGATATCTTTTAAACCTAAGTAATTGCATTAATTTGTCATAGTGCTCTGTAATTTCATAATGAAAGAAGCCAAATCAAAGGACATTCATTTCTCTTAACAGAAAATACATGTTATGATACTTCTGGAAAGAAGAACATACTTTTTAGATGCAGAATACACATAGATGCAGCTAATTACACAACCAATTTTCTTGCAAAGTTATGTTTCATTTGTTTCCGAGTAGTGTCTTTAATTTTGATAGACCTACATGCTGGAATAGAATTAAGCAGGTGAATGTTTACGTGTTGGAGCCTTAGGGTATCAGTATATACCAGCCAAAATGTGTGAAACAGCTTAGTGCTGTATATACTGGTTGCAATTGCTCTTTTAAAAATAGATTCCTGGGTTAGAAAAGAGAATGGGACCAAATTCTTCAAATTAAAAGACAACACAGGTTTTAAAACAAATGGATATAAACTGCCCATGAATGTATTTAGACTGGAAAAGAGAAGAATGTTCCTCAACCACTGGAAGATGAAAAAACCCCCCTGACAGTAAAAATGGATATAGAGGATGAAACTAGCTGTGAGATCTACCTCAGCTGGTTTAGCACAATCTCTTGATGTGATTCCTTGTGGTAGAGAGCTACGGACCATGATGGCACAGAAGCTCTGCTCTGGCATTATCTGGTTCTAGTATAATATAATGAGTACCTTTTATGTTAATATGCTCTTCACAAGGCATGCTTGGATCTACACTAATCACCATCGAGTTTACTATGTTCAAACGCATGGACATGAAAGCTGTGAGGTAGAATCAGGTGCCCTTTGGCAGAGGTAATTGCCCTGATGGAAATGGCTGATGATGCTCAGGGACTGCAGAGGGAAGTGGGAAGATGAAGGTGCTTGTAACGTGTCCCTGAGCAGCATCAAAGAGAGCACATTAATCAAAGTGGGAACAACAAAGGGCAGAGGGATGACTGATCTGAGAACAACACCATGTCTTTCTTGTTAGCTGGAGAGTCAAATTGCAGCAGATGTCCTCCGTGGTCACAGACTTTGAAAGCCTGATGATGCACAGTGAAAGTGGTTGTGAAATACGTAATGTCTGAATGCACAAGAGCAATGTTGGAAAGAAAATGAAAGTGATGGTACCTGATCCTTAAAGATGTCAGCTATTTATGTCCCAAAAGTGAAAATTTCGAACTTTTCTCTGAAAAGTATTTGAATTTTGCAACTCTTCGAGAACTAGTGGAAACACATCATCCCTGATGCAGTGGGCACATTATTCCACTGTATAGCGCTGATAAGGGCCTGTTTGCACTCTGCTGTGGAGTGAATACCCTGGAATTGAACCTTCCACATCCTATAGGCATGGCACAGTTTCACAGGCTGAAGCTATGGGGATGATTTTTCTTGAGACAGAGAAATTTGGAAATACTCTCAGCACCCCTCCCACATATCCAATGAATTTGATTAAGATCTGAAGAAGATTTCATTATATTAACAGTAAGCGCTTCAGATTATATTAGTGTACTCTTAGGCAGCATTAATCTCAAAAACAAGAGGCTGGACTTGAGGGCCATCAGCCTGCTTGGCTCCACTGCTTTTTGCAATTAGCACAGGCTAGGGACAAGTACTGAGAAAGCTATTAAGGGTTCTCTTGTTTCTCACAGTCTGGCTTGGAATCAGGTACTTCCTGCGGCTGCAGTTTCGTTGTCTGTTTGGTGGCTGTGGAGCTACACCTTCAGGAAAACAGATGTTCTTTCTTCATACCCAAAATACTCCAGTCTCTATTTTTCAGGTGCCACAAGACTGCAGCAAAACAAGGCAGTTGCTCATGCAAGATGGTACGCTCAGAAATAGAGAGCTGCTGCTTCTGGCCACGTTGAATTGAGTGTCTCACAATCTCCATGCAGAAGGCATGTGAAAATTCAAAGCTATTATTGCAATAGCTTTGTGGGATGTGCTTCACACAGAGATTACAGAGGCCTTTGCAAGAATCAGCAAAGAATCAAGAGAAGAGTGTCTATGAAAGACAACACAATCTGCAGAAGCCATCTTCTGGCAGAACTGAGGTTGCTGAAACCAACCTGAATTACCATTACACAGCTACAGATTCTACCCAGCTCTACAAATATCAGACAGACTTGGAGTTCAGAGATTCCTCTTGGGTTTTAGAGTTTCCTCTTCATCTTTTGGGGGAGCCTGCCTCTCCTGTGACTTTTCCCCATTCCTTTTCTTTGGAGGCACTCCTCTTGTGGCTGCTCTAGTTAGTGAGAGCTGCAGCGTCCTCTGGGGCAGGGATTCGGCAGCTGCACGAGGTGTTGGGGGAATCCATGGGCTGGGACTTGCCCAGCTTTTCCTCCCCTGCCATATCCCCACCACGTGAGAGCACCTCTGTCACTCCACAACCTTCTACCCTGACCAGTGGAGCAAGGACATGAGCAAGCAGCTCCATGGGGCTGTGGGATTTCATGAGGGGTGCCTTTGTCCATGTCACTGGCAACCCCGAGGAGGCTGTCTGCTTTTGTGCTGCAGCACAGCTGAGTGCACCTTGGTGGGGGTTATTTTTGAAGGGATGATGCAGCATGGCAGTGGGGCTGGCGTAGAAACCCCTGTCTCCATCCCCTGCCCTGTGCTTGGGTGGGAGCTGGTTGCAAGGTCTTGTCTCTCTCTTGTCAGCCTGGCAGTAGCTTCCCTCCAGAGCATTTTAGGACTGTGCTGATTCCCTAAATTTAACCAGTGATGTCAAAGGCTCATGTTAGCTCCCTGCACAGAGTCCTGTTCCCATACACACTGATGTAAACCTGGAATAACTCCACCACCGTGTGGATTTGAATCCTGTCCCAAGCATGGCACCCAATGTCCAGTTTCATAACAGAGATCCCTAAGCCTTTGCTGTGCAGGTGGTTCAGCCACACAGCTGGGGGGAAAGAGACTCTGGGGCTGGGAAAACTCACAACAGGAGAGCTGGATACAGCTGGCAGTGCAAGGAGAGACCTCTTAAGGTAAGCTGGAAATGGAGCGCTGTTATTTACTGATACAGTGATGGCCAGAGAGCAGGCATGGGGAGGCTGTGTTTGGTTTGGCTGCTGGACTGATGAATTGGATGAGGAAAGGAAACACACTTGGTTGTGTATCTAAATCCATGTTACTTTCTGTTGTTGGTTTTGTCAGTAAAATGGCAAAGTAAAGAAGATAAAGTTCTGTTCAAAACAAAATGTTGAAAAGTGCTGGAGATACCTGTCTGACTTTGGGTGCTGGCTAAAGGAGAACAAGGCAAACAAAGGACTCTTTTCACAAAGATGCTGGATAGGTAGCAGCCCCCCACCAGTTTTGCATCCACCCCACTCCTTCCCTTCCGGACCCCAAGAGGCAGAGGTGCCACACCCCACCAGTGTTCAGGATACAGACTAGCTCCTACCCAGCTCCTCACTGAGAAGTGAAACCCAAAAAGGCTTTGTTAGGAACAAGTGTCTGTTTTCAGATAGAATTAATCAGCCACAGAGTTTCTCATCCTGTTGCCTGGTGCAACCCTCTCCTTCCATTTATCTGCTTTTTTGAAGGAGTGCAGTACTTGCAGCTGGCCAGATGTTTAGCACAAGACCTTTCCCCCATCAGTTCAGAAGAACTGGTGAGCAGGATGAGATTTGAGAAACAAGAGTTTTGCCACGAAGATGTTTTGGTGGGGCATGTTTGTTTGTGAGGATGGACTCATTCAGTGCTCCTAGGGAAAAGCTGTCCCAGTTGTATGCGATGTTTTGCTGCCTGGGCAGGACATGGACGGGCAGAAGGGCTGAGCCAAGTTAGCACAGAGCATCCATCACCTCTGCATTTCAGTCTGGCTACAGGCTGTTAAACACCCCCTGGAGCCTGGAGCCCTTCTTGTCTCCCAGAGCTGAGCTGCAGCAGGTGTGGATAGTGCAATCTTGGCTTGGGACATGCATCATCATGGGAAATGTGTGGAGAACTTACCCTGGGAGTAAAACAGTCTGAGCTAAGGGTGGGAATAAACACTTTTTATAAACAGCTTTATATGACTTCCTCCCATGCCCCCCCCAACACCCTGCCAGCTTCACAGGAAGATCAAATCTCATCTTTATGTTTGTTGATTTATTAATTTTGTTGGAAGAAGACTTAGAGACCAAGATTGTAACCAAAGGGTTTAGGATGTAGGAAGCTCACGTCAGAGACCTGCATGGAAACAGGCCAGCTGAGGTCCCACCATTGTCCTGCTCTGACTGCTGATTGCTGCTGCCTCCAAGGTGATTTTTCCACACACGGACTAAAAGTTCCAACCTAAGAAACTTTTCTTGGCAGAAGTTTTGTTGAAAGTGGTACATTCCTGAAAGGGGGGGGGGGGGNAGTGGGGTGAGCACAGGGGCCACAGGAGCTGCTGCTGACCCCCATGAGTCCAAGTGTTGAGTGGACAAGGCACTTCCACAGGTAGGGAGATTCCTGAAGTCTCTGTGTGTTCTGGCCACAAATGACAGCCCTTTGGAAAACTGCAGAGACTGATGAGCAAGCTCCAGTGCCTGGGAAAAAAAACAGCAACAGAAAACCCTGTGGCACAAGCCACACACAGCCAAGAATGGGCTGTTACAGCTTACTCATGGGGGAAAAGAGGTAGATTTGATCTCCTTCAGGCCCCATCCATGGAACATATGCAATATTTCATCCATCAGGAAAAAATCTTGAACGAGAAGCCTGAATCTTGGTGTTGCAGATAATCCATTTGTACATTCAATGTGGTTCAGTGTCCTCATAGGGGAGGAGAAGATGGGTTTGCAAGGGACTGTGTCTGTTTGTTGGGGAGAGACAAGGCCGAGATATGGAGGGTATCAAAGACTGACATAATTTATTGCGGGAAGCCTGAATGTAGTGGCTTACTGGAAGGAAAGAAAAGGGAAAGTGGAGCCTCTGTCACACCATCTTTTTGGGAAGAGACATGGAATTGCTCCATACCCTAGAAGAAGGTGCCTTAAATTTGCTCAGACCTACTAAGAATGCTTCCAGCATAAGAACAGAAAAAGGCCTGAGAGCAGTTGCATTCTTTGGGGGAGAGGGAGTCAGGCAAAAATTAATGCATTTAATAGGATTTAAAGCTTATTCATTATTGTTTATTCATGGTAGCAAAAAACTCCTAAGAACCACTAAAAGAGTTCATAGCTATGATATTTCTGATTAGAGAATCATAATGACCAACGTGGATAGGACCGACTGTTACAATGAAGTGTGTGGTAAAGCCACAGGGAGGATTTTTAGTTTATTTGCAACATCACAGACATGTCAGTATTAATGGAGGTGTCTTCTTGGCTGTTAAGAAGTGTGGGGTAGTTATTTGCTACCATATGGTTAAAAAAAGAGCTATTGCCATACATTTACTTTGCTGCAAATGGGGGGGCTGCTTCATCATTTCTTGAAGTCAGGGAAAATATTATTGACCGGCTGAAGTCTCTTTGCCCCACACCTGGAGCTGTTTCCATTTGAGAAGTGTTACCACCAATGTTGGATTGCAGATGAATTTTTCAGTAATGTGCATATGAAAGTAATACTGCCTCTAGGGCTGATTAAATCACCAGGTGTCTCAGTCTCAGGATGCAGCTGAGCACATCCTGTCAGACACTGTTCTTCCATAATTGACCTGAGCAGTCACTTTTTTATGGTTGTTCCTCCTTGATAGCTCATACCGGTTGCATGGCATCAGTGCTCGCCAGAGTCACTCGTGAATCACCAAACCTGGGGGGTGGATAATTGTTACTTTGGTTCCTTGCTGAAAGTTTAAATAACATGCACAAATTGACAACCCCTTATTGATACAAAATAAAAGTCTAACAAATCCTGAGGTGCTGACCTGAAAGGAGAGGAGATGACGTGCTTCACATTTCAGCTGGAAAAAAATGCCACAGCAATGCTGGTATTTTTCTGGTGGAGTCAGGTTTCTTCCTTAAGTAACAAGCAGACGTGGCTGGAAAGTTGCATTTCTCTTTACTGAGATATTTAGAAGTTTCAGCTTTTGGGTTTGTTCTGATGCAGACCATCAGGTCTTCTGTAGTTTTTCAGGACTTGGTGACAGGGACTCACGCACCACCGTGCCTTAGATGAGACTGGTGGCCAAAATCTTGCTCAGTGTAATTAGTGGTGGTGGTTATAACTGCACCATCCTCATACCCCGGGAGTAGCCCTGGCTCCCCTGTGCCAGTGGGCAGAAGAAACCCTGTGTCAGGTGGGGCTCTGCCCTGGATGCATCCAGGTCCTCCTGCAACTAGAGAAGGGACCTGCAGAGAGTGTGAAGTAGTAAGTGGCCACAGCATGCCACCACACAGTTCACAGGGAAGAGCAGGCAGCCAGGAGAAGATCAACAGAAAGCATTTATTGGCTGTACTTCTGTGATCCCAATGGCAAGGCATTGTCTGTCTGTGTTACGGCTGACGCCAGAGGCAGAGATCATCACATCCTCTTAAACTGGCATCACACTGTTGGGTGTAAGGAGACAAAAGAGATTTGGTTCTCTTCTCCCCCAACACTGCAGCAGGACTTTCAAATTCACATGGGAGTGAGTGTGGGCTTGCCCTCGGATGGAAAAATACAGGGCCAGGGGAGATCAGATCTGCACATTGGTGAGTCACAGGAAGCAAAGTTTCTGGGTCAGCCCTGAATTGAATGAGGAAGGATTAGGAGCCAGATCAGGTGCAGGATGCCGTAACCCCTATTAGAAGTCAGATAGGGAAGGATGGACAGCACATCCTTCCCACAGGCCACTGAGGTCTGGTTTTGCCATTAACTCCTCCCATAGTCACCAACATCACCGTCACCTTACCAACCTCTTTTCTGCTCTTGTCTGATTGTGTCCTCTTGCCTGAGAAAAGTAATTCAGTGAGAGGCTAGCTGGATTCCCTCCGTATTTTTCTCTTCCAAATTCTGATTTTGTTTAGCACAGAAAGATTGCCCAAAAATCACGTTTCTCTGAAGAGAGAGCTATAAATATTGTATGTCTAAGTCAGTTCTCTGGAAAATACTGCAGTAAAAATTGTTTCCTACCTGCCAATAGAGATCCTACCTGAGCCTCAGTTGCACTGAAGGATGTATGTGTACATTTGAGTGAAGAAGCTTCCTTGGCCTGCTCTATCCTTCACTAGGGAGAAAATTATGGTGGTTATGGCTGTGTTGTCTTTCAGGGTCTCAATGAGACAGAACTCTTCCTCTCTGACTCGCATCACTGAATAACCCTGGCACTGCTGCCCACCTCTGCCTGCCCCACAAGTAACCTGAAACTTCCCACTACTTGCACCTGGCCTGGGACTTATCTCCTTCCTACCACCAGTACACTTTCCTCCTCTCCCTGGCAAAGGTAACCCAGCAGTGTTTCTTAATAAGACACCATTATAGGCATGGCATGGTCTAGGCATGGGGATTGGGACAAACCAGCCCTCAGCCAAGAAACTCCACTGCTTCTCAAGAGGCATCTGTGCAGGGTCCCATCTGTGTTCAGGATATGGACAATTTCCCACCCAACCTCACTCATGCCTGAGCTGCCCTGGGAGGCAGAAAGGCTGTCCTAAGAAAGAGTGTCTGTTTTCAGACAATTTTCCGGTAGTGGGATGGCCCCTTTCATCCTGTTGACTGGTATGAGCATCCGTCTCTATTTGCTCCACTCTTTTGGGGGAATGCAATGTTTACATCTGGGCAGATGTGTAGCACAAGACAGGCCCCATTGTGAAGACTTCTCCCACCAGTTCAGAAGAAGGATGAGGAGCAAGGGATGGGAGTTTTTACATGGGCACCCAAGGGCACGGCTCAGGTGATGTGGCTAGAGAAAGGGCAGGAGGCTGGTAATATCCAGCACCATCCCTTGTCCCCAGCAGAGGGTAGGAAGAGAGGAAAGAGTGGGTTTACCCACTTTGTGGATAAACCTTCCTGCAGCAGATGCAATGCAGTGCAATGACTGCTCATCTCTGCCTCGCCCAGACTCACCTGGGAGCTTGGCTTGGGCTGAAACCATCCAGTCCATTTGATTCAAGGCAAATTGGTGCCTCTGGCTGTAAATCTCCTGGGAAGCTCATGACTCACAGCAAAAGAGCGGTGGAGCGCCGTGAATTACGCAGCACTGGCTTCTCACCCTCCTGAAGGCGGTTTTGGCTCCCCAGGATGTTTGTGCAGGAGTGGATGAGCCTGTGCCATGGTGGGGTGACCACAGCCCCGCACAGACATGCCAGGAGGAAGGTAAGAGCATGTCCTGTGTCTACAGGCCTGGAAAAGCCATCAGGACTTGGTATCCCTGTAATTACGAGCCTACTATGTAGTATTTTTTATTGAAAAAAGAAGCTTAATCCTAAGTCTCCATCACACAAATGTCCATGAGTTGACTTCTGTCCAACCAGTCATTTCCCCAAGTTTCTCCCACTACAGAATTGAAGCCTGGTGGCATCCCCATCCTCCAGGATGGATTCTGGTGCATCAGCACTTGAGGGGCTTGATGAGAGAGCTTTCACGCTGCTGGTGCTGCTCCTGCTGCTCTACTGTGAGCTGTAGTGAGTGAGCCTGGGTGTGAGGAGGGCCTTGTGACTTACCAGCACAGCCAGGGCTCTCTCAGCTCCTCCCCTGTGCATAGGTGGTGGCACAGCCAGAATCTTGCACTGCCCCAGACACTGGCTGCCAAGACAGCCAGCACCAGTTGGCACCATGCTGGCAGTCACCAAAATGTCTTTTGGTAAGAGCTTGAATGCTCTTTCCCTTGTGGCCACAGCTATGCCATTGGAGAAGGAACGGGAACGCAGGCTATCTGAGGGTCTTTTTTCCCTGGCTAATATCTGCTGCTCCTGGACCTGCTGGCTTCCTGAATTCACAGGCAGTCTGCAGCCCACCTCGTGCCTGGCAGCATCCTGACCTGCTCACACGGCATGAAGGTGCCAAGCACAGCCAGGTACTGATGGATACCTTAGGCAATGCTGGCCAGTGGAATGGGGTGATAAAACCAAGCCTCAGAGTTGGCTTGAATGCTGCATAGCACATTTCTCTTTGTCATCCAGTACACAGGGGTGCTTGAAGCCCTCCTGGCCCTGGGAATGGGGGCTGTTTGCCTCCTAGGTGTGAGGTTTTCTGTCTAACCTGGTAGCTGGAAGCAATTAACAACCAAGCTCAAAATTTTATATAATCTCCTGAGTACCGTAAGCTGTCAAGAGATATGATGGTTGGTGATGGTCTTTCAGGAGACAGAGATAAAACCAAGATATGTTCACATCTGCTGTAGGTGTGTGGGCTGTTTATGCTCAAGTGAACTTTTGGATGTTGTGTAGGATTTGGAGCTTCGCTTCCAGGATGTCCTTGTTATAAATCATATGGGAAAACTGGTTACTCTGAAAAAAGATTGCAGAGTGTGAACATTTGCTGAAGCCACTCTCACCTTGGTAAGGCCATATTTTTCCTTTCAAGAAGGTGGGTTAATCAAGGCCCCCTTCACTCTTCGCTCTTCACTGTCAGCCTTATCTCCTCCCATCTTCTTGGTACAAGTGTCTTCTCTAGAAAGTTAATTTACAAGGTATCCCATTCTCTCATGTTATTTATTCCTCTCTGAGACTGCCTGAGGTGGCATTTGATCATGGCAGATATCCCTTTCCTGGTACCACTTTCCCCAGGTGCTTCTGACTCAAGGGAAAACCCAGGAAGACACCCACCATCCTTATCAAGATGTAACTAGCCCAGACAGGGCTGCACCACATCATTTTTTCATTCCATGTCACTGATGACTCAGCCTTCATTAGCAGCAGTCACCAGGGACTACTTCACCCTACATTTCCTCCTGGCTAGAGGCTATCTCATAACCTGTGCCACCCAATGAGCTTCAGATTTTCTCTTACAGTGCTGTGGTTGCTTTTGAGACTGGGATGCTTCTTCTCCTTGGCACTTCCCACACATGGTGCTGCAAGCTGCTGAGGAAGGCAGGAAGCAGACAGCCCAGCACCCCCGCTAGCTTTGACATTTTGGACGTAGGAATCAGCAAAGCCTCTGTTTGAGAAGATCTCCTTGCAGGGCCACTTCTGACTGTCAAGGGATTTAGACAGCCAGTTGAGGTTTTTTCCCCCTCTGCTATGTTTCCACAGGTTACTTTCCCATAGATAATTACATGACTCAGGAAGACAGACACATACCTCGCATACTTGTGGGAACCACAATGCGATAGGTGGTGTAGAGCGTTTTGAAGCTCTTTGAAGACACAAGAGCGGCTGAATTCCCGTGACTTACCTACCCAAACTAAAGCAAGTCCAGGCAATGGCTACGTAGTTTTTGTTGAGCTCTTACCCAACAGAGGACAAACATTTCCCAGGAAAGCTTCGGTCTTGCAGCATCAAGGCACAAATGTTTTCTGTCTCCAGAGAAATCACAGGTGTTTTTTCAGGTAAGATTTACCATTTCTACGGTACCATTTTTTTAAAGGTGTTGTCTGAACTGAGGGTGGAACAGGAGCATTTTCTCTTATGACTGCAAAAAAAATGCAGTCGTGTGTTTTCTGAGAGGTCAGGGAAACAGCACAGAGAAATTATCCTCTCTTAAGTAGATAAGTGATTGTTATGGCTAAGATATCCTGTCAGCTAATTGCCTTTGAAGATAACTGGCAGAGCTGAGGTGTGGTGGCGTTTGGTGCTGCTAGTTTAGTACAGACAGCTCTGCAGCAGACACAGAAAGAGATACAGGCTCTTCTCTCTTTGCTTCAAGTGCTTTAACATTTGAATTGTGGAGTTGCAATTCAATTTTCTGATTTTGGAAGAAAACCAGAGAAGTAAGAAAGAGAAATTTTATTCCACATGGTGACTTGGAGGACCTTACAGATCTTAAACTCACCCCAAATCTGTATTGATATGTGCACCCAGCACCTCCTGTACTGTGTCATCAGAGCAGTGGTCCTGGAGCCCTGCAAAGTGGATCCTGGTGTCCTGCCATACCTGTGAGATGGCTGGGACAGGTTTGTGAGCAGCTTCTCTGGGACCATTTTGGGGGGTACCCTTGCTCAAGAGTGAGAGTTTGGCTGAAACTAAGGATACAATTTTCAAAGATTTTCAAGATTTTGTCTGGTTATCTGTGTAGATGGTTGCCCCAGTTGGAGGCGAGCTATTTAAATGAAGTCATGACATGTAAATAGGAATTTATTTATTGATTTGCCTCCTACCTTTATATCCAAAGGGATGCAGAAGATAGGAGCTTCTAGTGCCCATCCCCATCAGTGCAGGCGACCTGAAACTACCCACCTGCTATTATGTCCCCTGAGATCAGACTGGGATTGGTCCTCCAGAAGGGTTTTGTCCTACAGAAGGGTTATCAAAAATGCCTTAGGGCTCCTGAGCAATACTGGGATCCTGTCCCTCAGCCCCTTCCCTGCCTGGTCATCCTTGCAGCCCTGAACTGAGTAAAGGGGATGGTGGCTGTGTTTTGGGGAAGGTTCCTTTCGGAGGTGATCATGTGTTTCCTGGCTTGTGAATGTTTTTGTTTGTCAGAGTGAGGGGAGCAATACCACTTGCAGCTTGCCCTGACATGTGCCTGCTGTGTGTAAACCTGCAGCTTTTATAAAAAGGGCTCCTGTCTTGAGAACTGTGGAGCGTTCAAGTGCTTCTTGGCTCTGGGCTTCTCCTTTAGCTGTCGTAAGATCAGATTAATGATGTATTAGTTCAAGATAACTGCCATGAGATCATGTAATTAGCTTGTGATCATACTCTGTGCCAGTTGGCTGAAACTCGATGCTTTTAAAAAAACTCTTTTTCAGACCAGCTACAAAAAGAGCTTTTTGATTGATGACATTAACAAATAGCTCATTAGTCACCTTTTGGGCTAATTAAAGGAGAGCACATCCAAGGCAGTAAGGAGCAGCTGTGGGTGATTAAAGGCAGCCGTCAGGCTGAGCTCTGGGGTACAGGGGAAGTAGTTTATCACCTTGTGCCTTTCACTGTGCCCATGCTGCTCCAGGCTAAATGAATTTGTAGTGTCCCCCTCAAAGTCCTGATCCTGCCCTGCTCAAGTCCTGATCCTGCCCTGCTCAGCTCTGTAAGGCTCAGTCAGACCTTCCCAATCCCTCCCATATTGCCTTTGGGCAGATGAACAGCTGCAGGAAGGCAGTGCCTCTGCAGAGCGTGATACCTGCCCAAGAGCAGCTGCTGCTTGCCCAAGCGACAAGACTTCCGCTTGGCACTGCTCTCACATCCTGAGTACATGGCCTTTTTGACACAAAAGTTGTCAAAAGTTACTCTGTTTTCACTCTGTGCAAAGCTACGGGCCAAGGGATACTTAACTTCTCTGGATTCATTTGGATTGGGAAGGATCTGGATTACTGTGTAGGCGCCGTAAAGCCCCTTTGGTGAGGGTGGGGAGGGAGGTTCCCAGTGCACTCCTGATGAAAAGAAGGCTATCCCTGTATTATTGCAGGGCGCTGGGAAACACCACAGGCGAAGGTATCTGTCTCATAGCATTTAATCCCATGTGTGATTATTTCAAGGCTGCTGCCTGAGACCTTCTACAGACTGGCCAAGCTCTCCTCCTCTTCTCCAGCTGGACCAAGCTTTTTTCTTCAGTCCCTGCTTCTTGTCTCCACCTCAGTTCTGCCTTGGCTGCCCATATCATCCCTTTGGTGTGGTGAATATTGATCCCAAACTCCAAAAGTTGTCTGGAAGCATGTGTTAGGGTCAGTGCCCTCTCTTGCTGAAGAACACACTAGCAATAGCCAGCCACCTCCGTAGGGTTTGCAACATGAACAGAAACAGATTTTTCTCCCTTGTCCCAGCCTCCTTCTCCACACTGATACTGAACCCTGCTGTCCTTGGTGTGCTCCCTGCTGCCCCATCTACCAGACCTGCTGTGACTTGTGACCACCTCAGCTGAAGTGCAGCCTTTCTCTTGCCGCAGTCCCTGCCCATGCTCACTCTTACACCAGGCTGCTACAAGCTGGTGGTGGCTCTGCAGTCACCAGCCCTGGCCTGGCCACCAAGAAATGGTATGGTGTGGCTTGGGGCTGCTCTGATCCCAGGAACCAGTTGTGTGCACCCCACACTGCCTGGCTCCCCCAGGACAGATGCTACCCAGAAGGGATCACATGTGAACTCTTCTTAGGTGCTACCAGGTATTGGAAAGGTTGTTCATCTAAATCAAGATATCATTAAATGTAAGGGGCTCCAGTGTGCTGTTCTGGGGGCTCAGACTAGCAAGGTGGTGTGTGAGTATCACCCAGCCCTAAGTGATCACCATCCTCAGGTCGTCACCAGCCCTGGTGGTGATCTAGCTGGATCAGATTGAATTGAGTATCTCATGACACTGTGTCCTTGTTTGTTCCTTATGGAGAAGAGGAGAAGTAGCTGAGTCTGTGTCTTCTGGAAGAGACACTGAATTTTACTCCCAGTCAAGTAGGTGGATGCAGTTAGAGCTCTAAAGCTGAACCATATGCAAGGAGATGTGATAGCTCAGAAAAATGTGAGAGCCTTTGTACAGCATCTGCATCTCCACTCGGCAGCACCTGAGCCATGTGGATGGAGCCAATTTTGAGGACAGTGTTTGGGCAAACACTTCCAGCCTATACTTGTCCACCAGATCAAGCCCCTGCATGTATAAAAATCATTTAGGGTTTGATGCTTTAATCTCTTGTCTGTCTGGGTTAATCTCAGGTCATTAAGTTTTCCTGCTGTTCTGGCCACGTGAATTCTACAGTTTATGGTGCTAAAAAAAAAGATATCCCCATGCAGTTGTTGAGTGCCCTGAGAGGCTGTGTCGCAGATTGTCTTGAACTGGAAATGCTCCAGAAGAGGAGCTTAACTGGGGCTTGTGCTCCAGCAGCCACTCCTGATAGATTAGAGGGATTGTAAAACATTGCTGAAATGTTCATTCCAATATTATGCTATTTTTTCCTGCAGTTTGGAAGAGATTTAGATTAGGTTAGATTGAAAATGGACAGTGCTTTGTGATCTTCATTGCTGTTTCTGAGGTACAGTAAAAGCTGCAGAGTGAAAGGTGTCTTAATGTATTTAGCCCCTATTATTTTTTTCTAATGTTGCATTAGGATATAGGAGGAATGTAGGTCTTTTCTCACCTTGTTTGTCCTCAGAGGAATGGTGGAAACTATAGGTGTGTAAAATGAGCACCCCTTGCCCTAGGTGAAGACTGCACACAGAACCTGAATGCAGGCCCTTTGAAAAACTCACATTTGATTTGCCTTCTTGAAAGATGGAGGTAAAGGGTGTTGATATTTAACTGTAGCAAGGCTGAGCCCTTCAAGCAGCTGAGGCTGTCATCCCAGCCCTGGTGAGACATCAGGTTGAGCAGCGATGCCTCCTTCTCCAGCTCCGCATTTTAACAAGAGGTCTATCTCATGAATATAAATGCAGCTAGTGGGGCCTGTCCCGTGTTTTCACCCATCCCTTTCCCTCCCATCCCATCCTGTTGGGCAGCCACAGCAGATGGTGGGCACAATGCATGCTCTGTGGTGAGACAGTGACCACAAATCCATCTCTGATGCTGGCACTGAATACCTGACACCAGCAGCCTCTGCTGACACCAGGTTCTACTGTGAAGAGATGGATGCCCCAAAGCTGAGGTTTATGATCTTCTGTTAAAAGGACTGAGGTTTATGATCTTCTGTGTGTTTCTCATTGCTTGTGTTATTGACCCAAATAAGTTTTGACCTTTGCATTCTCTAATGTTGGTTAGACCTTACATGTCAGTGTAGTTAGAAGGCTTTACATCTGCAATTAATCTTCTGTGTGATGAGAGCTCAGGACTTGTGTCTGTATGATTTCATATCTGTATGATTTTGAGCAGAGTGGGGCAGCAGGCAAAAAGTTGAGGTTCCTTCTTCCAAAGAAATAGGTAAATATGGAAAAGCCATTTTATCTTCTATGCTATGTTGATAAATTGCCCTTTCGTTCTTTCTGTCTTATACTTTTATTGAACTTGCAGACAAACCCCTCCCTTGGCAGGTAGAAAGAAGAAATTGCCAGCAGTACACATAGGAGAGATGCCTTTCAGTAGTGTTGCTGTACAAATAATAGGTTTTTCATTTCAGTGGCTGAAGGGAAAAATTGCAAATACTTTTTGGTTTGGATCACCCCCTAAAGGAGAATGTTTCTTTTCTTCTTTGATTTCTTTTCATAAGTGTAGTATGAGACATTCCGGTTTGAGATTATTTACTGCTTCTCATGACTTAAAAAATAAGAAAAAAGAAAAGAAAAAGCAAACTAGGTCACTTTCAAACCAAAACCAGCACTTGAAAGAACAAGAAAAAAAATTCTTTTTTTTATATATGTCAAAATGGAGCCTTGCTGCTTTTCTCAGAACTCTTTTTCTTCTCTTTCAGCTTAAACTAATTACTTAGTCCACCCAAATTCGCCTGAAGTCTCAGTACCTCTTAATTGCAGTTCAGGTGAATTTGCTACACCAAAAAACTCCAGTCCACCTCTGTCTGTGCATGCAGTGACCTGTCCTGCTTGCTGCTCACCAAACATATAGGGACAAGTATTTAATTCTACTCAATTAAGGTGTTGAGCAAGAGAGTGTGTGAAACGACTTCTTGCAGGTCTGGCCATTCAGGGAAGCACCAGCACACTCCTGGGTGATGCTGGTGAATGGGCTGGGGCAGGGGCTTGGGCTGAGCTGTGCTGGGAGCCACTGGGAGCCAAATACCTCAGCATGGGGCTGCTGCCCCTTCCTGAAGCCCCCATCAGCAAGATAGCAGCTGAGAGCCACCAGTGCTTGAGAAGGCCGATGGGATGGCTCAGCCATGCTTCGCTTCCCTGTGGAGACAGGGCCCCGTCCATCTCTTTCTTGGCTTCATTTCCTAAGGAGATGGTGCTAGTGTGCTGGTGTCTCTCCGTTGTTATATGCCCATTCCTCCCAGGAGTGCCCTGAATTAGGGTCGTGGCAGCATTAAATTACAAAAAATTCCAACAAATAATGACAAAGATAATCAGAGGCCAAGTAGTGTGACTAGCTGCCAGTGTGGTGGGTCTCATGGGACTCACTTCATGAGGAAATCAGCCCCATTGGTGCCATTTGGGGTCTGGGTTTACCTCAGACAGTGCTAGGGAAGATCCTTGTTACCTCCTCTTCAGCGTCTTCCAACAGAGGCAAAAACTTGTTGCATGACAACATTGTTGTATGCTTCCTTAATAAATAAGAAGTTGCTGATACTTCAAGGACTCTATTCTCTTCCAAATCCATGTAATCCTGAAGGCCTAGGGATGCATTAAATGCCTGCATGTGCTACTCCACCAGGGATCATAGAACCATAGAATCACAGAATTGTTTGGTTTTGAAGGGATGTTAAAGATCATCTAGTTCCAACACCCCTTCTGTGGGCATGGGTGCCCCCAACTAGACCAGGTTGCTCAAAGCCCCACCCAGTCTGGTCTTGAAGACTTCCAGCTGGGCAACCTATTCCAGTGCCTTGCCAGCCTCACAGTAAAGAATTTCTTCCTAATATCTAATCTAAACTATTTTATATTCCACCTTTAGGTACTGGAAGGTGTTATATGGTCTCCTTGGAGCCTTTTCTTCAGGCTGAGCAACACCAGCTTTCTCAGCCCGTCTTCACAGGAGAGATGCTCCAGTCCTCTAATCATCCTCAGGGCTCTCCTTCTGACTCACTCCAACAGGTCCGTGTCCTTCTTGTGCTGGGACCCCAGAGCTGGACACCGCCCTGCAGGTGGGGCAGAATCCCCTCCCTCACCCTACTGCCCACACTGCTTTGGATGCAGCCCAGGATGAGGTTGGCTTTCTGGGTTGTGAGCACACACCGTTGGCTCATGTCCAGCTCTTCATCCATGAGAACCTCAAGTCCTCTGTAGGACTGCTCTCCATGAGTTATTCTCAGAGTCTTTGCTCACATGTGGATTTGCCCAGATGCACAGGTCCAAGGAGCCAAGGGAAGGAAAATGTAGTCACAGTTACTAGGAGTCACAGGAAAATGTTACACAGTCATTCAGTGCAACTGATAGGAAATTAATTTAGTGTCTACACCAGAAAGGGACTTTTTATGTTGAAGAGCTCCTGTGTTAACTGCTCAATAATCCCCATTCTTCCCTGGTGGCTCACAGCCACAGCTCCGGGGCTGGGGCAGCTGTGAGAGCCAAGTGGCCAGCGGTAGCATTGCCTTGGAATGTATGTCTGATTGTAACTTCCAGCCTGCAGCTCCTGTCCATGGAGGAGCTGGGACGTGGGAACAAGGGCCAGCAAGCCTGCAAACTCCCCTCATTTGCCAGGACCTGATGGCTGGGCATGTAAAGCCAAGACACACATCCCTGATGTATGTCCTTGAGAAACACCACCCCACTCAGAAGTAAAACACCATCCCTGCAAATATCATGATGGATTAGGAATTTCTAAATGTTGGTCAGACTGATAACAGAAATTTAAGAAGTCCAAGTGCTGGTGGCCTTTTGATGCAGTAGGGAGGCTTGTTGATGTGGTAAGTTGAGTAAAGTCAGCAACTCCTTGGTCCAAGAGCTCCCTGTGAGCCATGTGGGTTTTCCCTCAATTTTTTTTAAAACTATTTTCTTTTTTTTCCTGAAATATTGTCAAGATTTTCCTCTGCTGAGGTGAGCTTCTCAGCTTTCCTCTGCTTCTCACAGCTTCTCAGCAGCTGGCTGTGGTCTAGCAGCATGACAGATGCTCAGAGTATCTTTTGGTTATTCCCCAGAGAGAGCAGCAGGAGGCATTGCAAGCAGATCTTTGATGCTGTGGATCAGAGATGGACCCTGGTGACAACTGGAAGCTGGATGAAACAAACTGGTTGTCTCACGGTGGGATCCACCCCTTTTCCAATGTGAAAGGAGGTAGGATATGATTGCTGGCTCTTAATCCACCCAGTGGAAGTGCTGAGAGCCTTCCCAATGTGCTGCTGCCATTCACTGTGCTTGTAGTGGTCCCAGGAGTTTTACTGGACTATGTCCAGAGCCAGGCAGTACTTGGTATGAAGGTGGAAAAGGTCAGATCCAAACTGTCACACTGACACAGTCACTGTGTTATTTAAAAATAAAAAAAAAAAAAAAGAGAAGAAAAGAAAAGAAAAGAAAAAAAAGGCCCCTACACCCATCTTTTGGCCAGTTAATGTGCCACTTGTGCTAGATATAACCACCCTCACCCTCCACAAGTAGCACTCTGCAGACGACCATGGTTGGGAAGGAGTGACAGGAGAACTGATGAAATATTCTCTTCAATCATGTTTGTGTGGGACAATCTCGGTTGGCTGCAGGGATACATGCTGTCCTAGCAGTGACGGGGGGCTGCCCCAACTGGGGCTTCCTGTGCAAGGACTGTTCAAGGCTTCAGCCCACCTTAGCCAGACACAAGTTGTCCCACCTCAAGGCTGGGGTTTATTGCTCTCTAGAAATTCCCTGTTTCAGGAAAGCACTTGGTGCAGATGCAATGAGGAGTAGCAGCAGTCCTATTTCCTCTATCAATTCATCTCTACCTAATTTCCAGTCAGCTGTTCTTACTTGCTTTTTAATCCCCATTTGAACATTTGGCAGGAGCAGCCACAAGTGCTCCTCGCTTAGCCCCAGGTCATCTTTTTTACCAGAGGTCTCTGTCCCCTGGGCCAGCTCAAGTTGTCCCTCCCTGGGCAAAGTTCCTTCTTTGTCTGGGATGTGCAGTGCCCCAGACTAAAACCAAAATAAACCCACAGCCTTCCAGATGGCAGCACCTTGGGAACGGAAACACTTTGCTTTGGTAAAGCTCTCGCTTATCTCCATCTGTTTCCCTTGGCTTCCCGCTGATAGCCCAGATGCTGGGGGAAGGGAAAGGGACAAACCAAGATGCGGCATCACCTCCTTTTCTGTGAGAGCTGAATTACATAAGTAGCTTTATGCTTTCGAACCCATAAGTAGATTTATGCTTTTGAGCCCTGGGTTCAATATCCCCAGCAAAGCACCACTGGGCAACATCCTTATGATAGAACATCTGTTGCTTCTGCAGGTACCCAGCCCAGGGTGGCTCCAGGGGAACAGCACAGGGATGCTTGCTGCAGTCCACTCTTTTTCCCCATTAGAACAATCTCTGCTTCTATTGTTTCTTAAAAGTCTTTGCTATGTGCATGGTCTGTGTTATTGTTTATAACTGTATTGGTTAAATGCCTGTAGAGTTCAGGACTGCAGAGTGCTTGTGTCTGTAAAGTAGAAGATGGCAGAGCCACTGCCATAAGTAGTTCACAGAAACCCAAACCAGTTGAACAATTGAACGTGGACATACATCGGATTTTGGTTTTGTGTACAGCCCATTGCTATCCTAAACTCATGGCTCACAACTTTTTCTAACCATTGGGCCTAAGAACATTTTATAACAGGGGCAAGATCTCTTAGAAAGGGCACAGGTGTGGGATTGCTGTAGGGCATCATGCACCTGCCCTTCTCAAATGTCCTCCTGGAACCCCTAGGAATACAGGGATCCACAGATTCCAGACCAAACTTTTTTAAATCAAGCCCATTCATTGAAAAAATGCCATGAACTGTAAAGGAAAAAAAACCAAAACACCACAAAAGCCCCCACCCTCTGCAATTTAATTTTTTTTTAATTTGCATTGGGTTTTTCAATTTAGTGGCACTTTTGGCATTGCAAGAAAGGTTTGGTTTAGAAATAGCAAAATCTCCACAAACTACAAGGCACAAATGGAATTCAGCACTTGGTCACCTGTTCCTGTGTGGTCGTGGATCTTACTGGCAGTGAGAGATCTGTGTGTGTTGTGCTTTGCTGCTGGGAGCAGACAAGATTGGATGGGCTCGTTTATGGGATGCAAAATAAATCCCTACAAGTTTTTGGTGAGAGATGCCACCAGCTCAGGGATTTCCAGAGCCCGTGGTCTCATCCGTCACAGGCACTGAGTCACTGCAGTGCTGTTATCAGATGACTCAAGGGTTTGGTCAGCCTCTGAATAATTCTTGCTGCTGCTGGTTAAACCTTCTCCAGCTGCTGTTGTTGGAGGAGACTGTAGCATAGAGGAAAGCCTTCCTGCAGGCAGGGTGCTCCTGGCCATGCCCTAAGCACCAGGTAAACTGAAGAAATGGAGTGAAGACCTATGGTATGGACAAAAAAGGGAGCACTACCAGGGATCCCAGTGAGGTTACAGATGGGGTGGTGGAGTTTCTGCGCTTCAGGGTTCATCCTGACAAGTCTGTCTTGAGCTGGTTCTGAGGTTTCTCAGTAACAGCTGAATTAAAAGAAAGCCCCCAACATGAGAGCTGTCAGGGTGAACTGGAAGGAAGCCGAGCAGGGGCTTATCTGCAGTGTGATTCAAAAAGCGTTGTCACCCCATCTGTCCTAATCTACCTCTCCAGCTGACTTCCCTAGCATTTGTTCTTCTTCCCTCAGACAATGAGCTCTCCGAAGGTGCCCCATCCCTCTTTGCTCTGGATCAGCTGGGTAAGTCAATGCGTGACACATTTTCCTCTGACTATTTTTTTTATGTTGAGTAATTAGGAGATGACTTAAACAACAGGGCAGCTGCTAAATGCTATTAAATTTATCAGCACCAGTGCTTCCTTTCTGTGCTGTTTTTGAATGCCATCCATCAGAGGGATGGAATAGCTTGACACTAGATGTGTTTGATAGCTTTCTGTATTGAATTGATGCAGGGTTTTTTCCTCTGGGAGAAAAGCTGTTACCTTTCTGGAGCAGGGCACTATAGGATGCTGTTGTTTTTTATGCTGGAGGTTTGAGGCTTAGCCAGCAGCTGGTACTGGAGTTTCTGTGACTTTCCAGCACCCTGAAAAATTATGGGGGATTTTTCTCCACCTGGGAGGCAGAAGTAGAGACGTGTAAAGCAAGAGAGAAGAGTAAGACACTCTGAGAGAAAATAACCTCAAATGAGCAAATGAAGCTGAAGGCTTTAGAGGCTGAATCCATAGGGAAACCTCATCTGGCAGTGATCTCCCCTTAATTCCAGGGCCAAAGTCAAAAGAGATGTGAGTCTCAGGATGAGTT
>WAAG01033033.1:0-32032 GCA_013390105.1 Tichodroma muraria
GGGGCCGAGAGTGGGAGGGGCGGGGGCTGGGGGAGGTTGGCCCCGCCCGCCCCGCGCAGCCCCGGTCCGGGTCCGGGGCCGCGGCGCGGCTGTCACGGGTGAGAAGGAGCCGCGGGCCCCGCTTGGGGAGGGTCCGGGAGCGATGGGACAGGGAGAGCCCGAGCTCTAGGAACCAGGTCCTGCGGGCGGGGTGGGGACGGGCGAGAAGCCACCGCCGCTCCTCTCGGTTCAGAGTTATATTTGGTTTTATAGTTGTTGGAGTCCCTTTGGAATGTGCAGGTAGCCAAATAGATTTATTGGGAAGAAATTGTTACCTGTTAGGATGGTGAGCTCCTGGTACAGGTTGCCTAGAGAAAATGTGGCTTCCCCTGGATTCCTGGCAGTGTCCAAAGCCAGATTGGACAGGGCTTGGAGCCATCTGGGATAGTGGAACGTGTCCCTGCCCGTAGCTTTAAGGTCCTTTCCAGCCTGAACCATTCTGGGATTCTAAGTAGCTCTCTCTGATACGAGGGACAAGACCCAGGGAACGGCTGGAGCTGTGTCAGGAGAGGTTTAGTCTGGGTATCAGGAGGAGGTTCTTCCCCAGGAGGATGGTCGAGCACTGAACAGGCTCCCCGGGGAACGGTCACAGCCGCAAGGCTGCCAGAGCTCCAGGAGTGTTTGGACAATGCTCTCAGGCACAGGGTGGGACTGTTGGGGTGTCCGTGGAGGGACAGGAGCTGGACTTAGTGGTCCTTGTGCGTCCCCTCCAGCTCAGGATATTCTGTGATTCTGTGAAGTTGCCCAGTCACGGTAAATCTCAACCCAAAAGCTGAGAGTTTTCAGTGCAGCTTCCAGGGTGACATCATCTGCTGGGTGGTCTGTCTCTGCTTCTTACCGGATGGATCAAGAATTCCACCCGCTCCTGGAGTTGCCTCACAGGCTGGAGGGCATTTGCTGAGATAAGTAAAGTCTGAGTCTTAGTTGGTGACACTTCAAATTGCATTAAAAACAGCAGTGTCTCCATGTGTGTCCTGTTCTCACTCAGCTCAGCCTGCAGGTAAAGGTGGGTGGAGGTGACGGACTTCCCAGAGAAGAGAGAAATCAGGATATCATTGCCCTGTGGCTGAGGTGCAGAAGCTGACAAGAAGTTCCCTTACTCAGAGGGGCAGAAATCAGCCTCTGACAGGGGAGTTTGAACCAAGAGACAGATTCCCTCTCACCAGCCTCTGAGTGGATCATAACACACAGGTTCCTTGCTACGGAGATGAGCAGAGCTCTGTGGGTTATAAAGAGTAGGTGGATTTTCTCTGCCTTTGGAGCAGGAGCTCACAGATAGTTTGCTGGGCTCTCTGGGGGGCAGCTGCCTTCTGACCCTAGCCATACCCAGCCATGCTCAGCAGTTAAGGTCTGATGGGGTTTTTTTCCCTTCTCTTTCTGTATATCCCAAGCTCAGCCTCTGCCTCCCTCTTGCCTCCTTGGGTGCTCAAGGCCTTGGCAGGGGTGTTTCACCCTTGCCTTCCTTGAGAGTGTACTCTGAGGCTTATTGCTTTAGGAGCATCTGTTTTGGGAAGGTGGCGAGCTAATCCTGCTGCTAGATCCTCCAGAAAACCAAGAATGACAAAGCTTGATGTTCACAACTGCACTTGGGAGAACCCAGTTCCTCTGCACTTCATTTTTTCTTTCTTTTTACCTCCTAAAGGGGAAGGGGGCAACAAGTTTTCTTCTTACTACATCAGAAGAAAAAAAAGAAGGCAGCACCCCCATTTCCTTCCCACTGCATGTAACTCACAGCAGTCCAGGTAAGATGTTGGGGTTTCTGTCTCTATATCTATATTTCTATCTCTCTATCACTGTGAGGGTAGTGAGGTCCTGGCACAGGTTCCCAGAGAAGCTATGGCTGCCCCTGGATCCCTGGAAGTGTCCAAGGCCAGGCTGGACGAGGCTTGGAGCAAGCTGGGATAGTGGAAGGTGTCCCTGCCCATGACAGAGAGTGGAACAGGAGGGGCTTTAAGGTCCCTTCCAA
The DNA here is from genome assembly GCA_013390105.1 of Tichodroma muraria. Lineage (NCBI taxonomy): Eukaryota > Metazoa > Chordata > Aves > Passeriformes > Sittidae > Tichodroma > Tichodroma muraria. The sequence goes on from WAAG01033033.1 coordinate 2,006, forward strand.
CCCAAACCGTTCTTTGATTTTGTGATAGGGGAAGGAGAGAAGAAGCCCTAAGACTTGGCACTGTTCAGCTGCACCTTGTGCACTCCAGTCTGACTTCCCCAGGGACATGCAGCCATCCCGCCACTCAGAAATCCCTTGGCACAACTCCACAAGATTGACAGGCTGTCCTGCAGCTTCATGTTTAGTAACTGGGTTTGCCAAGTTTGCACAAAGCCTGCTTGGGCATATGGACATGTGTTGTGCTGCAATGTTCTTAAATTCCAAATAAAAAGTCCTCCAAAGGCAGACATGCTCTTCATGTGCCAGTCCTTTCGATTCAGAGATTCCTCAGAGTGGGCACTGTGAGCCTTGGTATTCCCAGCCTGCTCGAAGTGGTTTTGACATCTTCAGGACTCTGCTCAGTCCACACTTCAGATGCAGTCCAGCTTGAAAGCTGCTTATGCCATGAGTGGACTTTAACAAGCTTATTTGCTTTCCTTTTTTTTTTTTTTTTCTTTTTTGGATGAGTTTACATCTCACTTTCATTCATTCCAAATTTTTACCATATATAGTCAGGACTTCTTTTCAAACTCTGCCAAGTTACTGACTTAGGGTATGGCCAGGATGGGAACTTAGTGATGACCAACTGAAGTCTCTTGGGACCCTACACAAGTGACCCTGAGTGAGGCCCTCTGAGCTCTCCTGGGCCACAGCTGTTTTTTTCATTCTCCTGTTGTATATTTTCTGGCATGTGTCAGGAGTGCCACATATGATGGACATATGTTAACAAGGTTAACAAGGTACCTGGGATGCCTTGAGGTCAGATGTGTGTTGGCCAACTTTTCAAAAGTCTCAGGAGGATTTAGGTACTGGTGTCTCCTTCCCGGTTCCTGGTTTACAAAGGAGCTTTCCCTATTACTTTCTCATTTCAAAATGCTTAGAAGGTACAACTTGTGAGTATTTTAATCCATTATGCAATCAGGTGCCTATTTTTAGTACCTGTGCCATTTTTAATGTTCTTTTTACATGCTTTTATTGAGGCTGGCAGAACAAAGCGTTTTGCACGCTAAAGCTGCAGGGAGTGGGGGTCTGCCGGGGACTGGTTTAGCAGAATGCTCGTGCAGGGGGATGCATAGCACGGAGAGATCAGCCTTTTGTAAGAGGGAAAAGCCTTTTGTAAGGCTTTTTTAAGTGATCTCAAACACGCTCGTGACAGAGCTGCTGCCAGGTGTGTGGCAGTTCAACGGGTGAGGAAGGTCTCTAAAAACTCCAGTGTTTCAAACTGTGTGGAAGCAGGTGAAAAATGTTCTAATTTCAAATGATTGGCTCTGCTAATGACGGGATCTTTTCCCCCTTTTCCAGCAGAGTCGTGCACCTGCAGCTGGGACAGCCATGGAGAAGAGTGGGAACATTCAGCTGGAGATTCCTAACTTCAGTAACTCTGTCCTGAGCCACCTGAACCAGCTGCGCATGCAGGGTCGGCTGTGTGACATTGTGGTCAACGTGCAGGGCCAGGCTTTCCGTGCGCACAAGGTGGTGCTGGCTGCCAGCTCGCCCTACTTCCGTGACCACATGTCCCTGAACGAGATGAGCACCGTGTCCATCTCCGTCATCAAGAACCCTTCTGTTTTCGAGCAGCTCCTCTCCTTCTGCTACACTGGCAGGATATGTCTGCAGCTGGCTGACATCATCAGTTACCTGACAGCTGCCAGTTTCTTGCAGATGCAGCACATCATAGACAAATGCACGCAGATACTCGAGGGGATTCATTTCAAAATTAATGTGGCAGAGGTGGAAGCGGAATTGAGCCAGACCAGGACAAAGCATCAGGAGAGGCCACCCGAGTCTCACCGGGCGACGCCAAATCTAAACCGTTCCCTGAGTCCACGTCACAACACCCCCAAGGGGAGTCGCCTGGGCCAGGTTAGCACAGTGCTGGACATTCGGGAACTAAGCCCGCCCGAGGAGTCTACCAGCCCCCAAATAATCGAGCAGAGTTCAGATGTGGAAGGCAGGGAGCCCATCCTGCGGATTAACAGAGCAGGACAGTGGTACGTTGAGACGGGAATGGGAGAGCGCGGGGCACAGAACGACGAGGAAGTGCGGGTGCTGGGAGGAGTGCGCATTAAGACGGAAAACCTGGAGGAGTGGCTGGGGGCAGAGCACCAGCCCTCGGGAGAAGATGGGAGCAGCGCTGAGGAGGTCACGGCCATGGTGATCGACACCACGGGCCACGGATCGCTGGGCCAGGAGGCTTTTGCCTTAGGCTCCTCTGGAACCAAAGTGGTCAGGCCAACCAGCAGTGAGATCGACAGGTGGGTTTAATTAAACTTAATTATTCACCGTGGCTGTAAGAGGAGGTTATGCAAGATTCTGACTTGGCTGGGTCAGTTGCTTTGGAACGTTTCCTCTTTCTATTTCTTTCGGCCATCTTAAGCATAAGAGCGAAAGGGTTCTTACCTGGTGTTAGGAGGTGTATCCAGTTTGAGTAATAGTATTTTGGCTGGGTAGTGATCAGACCAGGATCTCCAGGTACGGGCTAGCTTGAGAAATTACTTATTAGCTCTTAGAGGTTGGGATCTCTACCTCTCAGTGTTTCAGCTGAGGCGGGATATTTTTTTAAAGAAGATGTTCAGTTCAGCCTCAGTAGATACCGGACTCAGCATTTGGATTAATGAGGTCATATATGATATGTGTTACATATCTCCATTGCACTGCTGCCTTCTGGCCTGAAGATATGGGGATGGTTCTGGCTGAGAAACAAGCCAGACACCAGCTGTAGGTCAAGGTCTTCCCAGTGGTCCATGACAGCAGTGGGCCCTGGGTTTACATCTTCTGAGGCAGTTGAAATGGGGAGCCCAGTGGCCTCTGCTGGGTTGTTTTGATTTATATGTGAGAGAGCAGAAAGCCTTTGTTGAAAATGAGTGGTGAAATCTGCTGTGTTTGGATTCTCAAACCATCTGCTTCCCCTCCACTCCAGCATTTGCTTTCTTGCCCTAGGCTCAGACAGAGAATGGATTTGATAAAGGGCAAGTCTATTTTATTTGGCGGGGGGGGTTGTAATTCTAGGGTTTCCCTTCACATCTGCCTCTCTTCTAGCTTAATCCCATGGGGAAACAGCTACCTGGAAGCCGCAGATACTCTGTCACTTGTTGCTTAATAAATCAATCATTGGGAACAATCTTGAGCTGGACCCTGGAGAGCGATGCTTTCCTACTTCCTTAGTCCTTTTTCTCGGATCAAGAAATCTCTAGCATCTCTTTTTCCACTGCAGTCTGTATGCACTGTTTCCCACCTCTAGTCCATCACATCTCTTATGTTTCACACTGAGAATGGAGGAGGAGGATGCTGGAGGAGAGGTGTCCTCTGAGAAATGGTTTCTGTCCTGCTGTATAGTTCCCAAGTCACCAGGCCCGTATTGGTTTATTCATGATAGCAGCCCTTCTCTGTTGCTGAACTGGAAGCCAAATGACTTAGTTTTATTTTTCAGGTGTTTAGGCTGAAACCACAGACCGCTATGATTTGGTTTTTCCTTTATACTTGCACTGTTCCACCTCCAGTGTGTTAGCTGATGAGGATGAAGAGATGCTATACAGGTGCCTCTATTGCTCACCCGTTGTTCTAAACACTGTAGTGACCTGATGCCCATTAAAAATTCCATTTACGCTCTTCCCCCACCCCACAGATTTAGCCCTTCTGGCAGCATGGCTGCTGTGACTGAGCGGTACAGATCAAAAAGCGAGTCTCCCGGGCGGATGGATGAGCCTAAGCAGCCCAGTTCCCAGGTAGGCAGATCAAGACTTTTGCAAGTAAATGTTGGCTTGAAGGTGAAGGGGACTTTGTTGTGATGAAGTGTGTCATATTTTATATTTGTAAGCAATAATATGTGTGATACAAGGACCTTTGACAAAGGATCTACTTGCTCTCAGGACAACATGTGCTGGCCATGTACGATTTAAAACTGATTCTGGCTTTTGTTTGGGATTTTGGCCAGATACCTGGAAAACACAAGGAGTTTCTCTTGTTGTTTGAGGGCATAAATATCCACCCTTATTCTGGGCAGGCCACCAACTCCTGAGGAGAAACCCCGTTTTCCTGCAGAGCTGGATCTGCACTCAAACGCTGGCAGCAAATGCCTGAGCAGAGGGAGGAGGTGTGGCTTGGCTTCTGTGGAAGACGGGTGGCAACAGCTGAACCTTTCTATGCCGGCACCAAGACCATTCCCAAAAGCCCCCCAGGCACTACACCAATAAACCTTTTGGGGTGGAGTGTTAAAGAGCTGTGGAGTTTTAGAGAGGTCTCTTGTCTCTTCTCCAAGTGACTGTGTTGCACAGCGCACTTTGCAACATAAAGGCGCTCTGAATTCTCTGCTTTCTTGGACCCAGTTTTGGGGTAGGAGGGAGAGATGCACAGAAATGGGAGGGCAGTGGGCTGTAGAGTGCAGCAAAGTGGGACACGGCTGTAATGCCTGTGCCTATCATTTTGGTCTAATTTACTTAGTTGCATCCAGTTAGTGTCACAGTGCCACTGTAGTGCAAGTGTGTCAGCCAACACAGTGTAGAAGGACTCCTGTAAGCCTGACAGGTAGGGAATGTGCCAGTGTGTAAGCAAAGGACTTGGCTGCAGGTGGGTGAGGAGATAGTAGGCTGCTTTGCCCTTGAGTAAGACCAAGTGAAGCAAGGGGGGGAAAATTGTGATTGCTGTCTGCTGACTTTGTTGGACACTTCCATAAAATGACAGATACCTTTTTGATCCTGTTTTGCAAAGCTCTGTTTTGTGTCCTCAGAAGACATGGCAAAAATTTCAGGTCAAACCAACCCTCTGGGGGAAATGTGACATATTAAGCAATTTTAGCTCTGCCTACATAAAAGCTGCTCTTATTTCTCCATTGTGAGACAGCCTCAAACATGAAACCTTGGGCTTTACACACCATGGGGAAGTATCATCACCTTCCACTCTCCTGGCATTGTGATATCCATACTAAAATAGCCTGCCCATGGTCCCTGCCCAACGGCAGTGGTAGAGTGGAAAGGAAGAACAAGAGCTTTGTATATCTCCTTTAGTCCTCAGCTGCTTCCCTATGCCTGTACAGCTGGATTCAGCAGCACCTGAACAGGTAGACTGCTGCTCAGGCCTTTAAAGCCCTGGCTTGTGGAGGAGACGCCCTCCTGCTGCTACACTGGTTGCTTCTCCACATTTGGCACCACTGGGGGAGTAAACAGGGCATCTCCAGCACAGAAGCATTCTGGAGTCAGTGAATACTATGGCCAGAAGCGTCTGACTGAGGCCAGGCTTGTGATTCAGGTTGCCCTTGGCTGTTTGTGTGATTTCAGAAAACAGAGGCATCCTTGCTGTGCAAGCTGGGTCAGGCACATCCTTGCCTGTGATGCCATGGGGTTGGGACGGGTTACACAGCCAGGCCCTCAAATGTAACTCATTGTAAAATGAACTCTAAGTGACACCTGAATAAATACCTGTGTAAAATGACACCTGAAGACTTTCAGATATGATTTTGGTTTGTTCCTCCTTTGTTTTACTGCAAGCTCATCAGCTGGCTTTTTTTTTTTTTTACTTACTTTAGTAAGGAAATCAGAAGGTGATACACCCAAGTGTTTTAATAAAACTGGCACAAATTTTTAAAAAAGTAACAAGTATTGACATGCGGTCCACGACTGAAATGGTGGCCAAGTGTCCTTGTGTCAAGGGCTATCTTTTCTTCACCAGATCCAGGGAATTGCTTGGCTGAAGGGGCCTCTACAGCAGTGGTTTCTAATTGATTGCTCCTTTGTCTTTTTGTCTTCTGCCCCCAGGCCCCAGTTAAGCACTTAAATGCTTGCTTGAGGTTGCAGACATTAGTGCTGCTGATTTTGAGGTTTGGCACGTGCTTTAGCGGCTGGACCTGGGCCTGATCTTCTCTGCAACTTGTTTTAGGCTGCTTGTTATTTAAATCTATGCCATTTCCTTGGCAGGGGGAGGAATCAGCCATGCTTGGAGTAAGCGGTTACGTGGAATATCTGCGGGAGCAGGAGGTTTCAGAGCGCTGGTTCCGGTACAACCCACGGCTCACGTGTATTTACTGCGCCAAATCCTTCAACCAGAAGGGCAGCCTGGACCGGCACATGCGGCTCCACATGGGCATCACACCTTTTGTCTGCCGCATGTGTGGGAAGAAGTACACCCGCAAGGATCAGCTGGAATACCACATCCGCAAGCACACGGGCAACAAGCCCTTCCACTGCCACGTTTGCGGCAAAAGCTTCCCTTTCCAGGCCATCCTCAACCAGCACTTTCGCAAGAACCACCCCGGCTGTTTGCCCCTGGAGGGGCCCCACAGCATCTCCCCTGAGACCACGGTCACGTCCCGGGGGCAGGCAGAGGAGGAGTCTCCTCCACAGGAAGAGGCTGTGGCAGTGGGGGAGACGGCACAGGGATCTGTGTCCACAACCGGGCCAGATTGAAACGCGGCTGTGGAGTCCCAGGAGAAAGGACCGTCTTCCCATTCCTGGCTCTAAAGAGTCAGCACCAACCTGGCAGGCTGGTACTGTAATTAGTGCAATGCCATCACTGAACAGAAAGAAGCTCCCAAGATGTTGCCAAAATGGAAAAAAATCTCTCTCTTTCTCTCTCTTCCTCTCACACACCCACACACACACCCGTAGAGTGTTAAATGTTTTTCTCCCTTATTCCTCCTTCTCTTGGAGAAAAACAGAACAACTGTGTCAATCAACTTCTTATTCAGGGATCGACAGGATTTTAAATTTTTTTACTGTTCTGTAGCGATCTGGGACAAGCAGTCATTTGTATTTCTGGACAGTGCTGTGGCCCAGCAGGGCGTCCCACCGGCGGTGCCGGGTTCAGCCACAGAGCCATATCCACTGCTCCCGCTCGAGGGGAGAGCAGGGGCAAGGAGCCGTTGCCTTTCTCCCTTCCCCAGGTAGTTGCCACAGCAAAGAAAACAAAAATACTGTCCTGGTGGAACCTGCCTTGCCCGAGTGTATTTATCCCTGTCTTATTTTTGGTGTGTTTCTTTACGTTTCTATTTAAACTGTTATTTTAGGGCTTTGGGCTTGCCTGTTCCAGGCATGCGGCCCTGGTGCCCCTTGTTAAAGTGGGCACAGCTACAAAGTGGTATTCCAGAGGTCAGCAAAATGTGAAGGAAGTACTTCAGCTAATGAGAGTGGAATTTAGCAGCTGTGAGGTTTGCATGAGACTCCGATGCATTTGGAGAAGGGCTGGAGGGGTCTTCCAGAGGAGGTTGTCCTCTGCTGGTGCTGATATGGAGAGCTCAGAGCACTCAGGTCCTGGCTGGAGTGCTGCCATGCTTCAGGTGTTGCCAAGGATTAGGAAGAGATTTTTCTGGAGTTGCTGAATTGCGGAGTTAGAGGCTGGCTACCAAAGTCCTCTTTCACCCCTGCCCCCCCCTCGACACACACTTGATCTTTTAGAACAGCAATATGGGATATGGGAATACTGCAGTGCTGTTGTCACAGCCGAGCAATCGCAGGTGGTTGCTTTTAAACCTGTTTCTACAAACTAGTTTGATAACTTTTTTATCAATGAAACACAAAAAGAAAAGAGAACCCTACTCTATTTCCTTATAACAGTTCAGGAGACTTAAAAGTGAATGGTTCCTAGAGCAATCACAACTCTGTCCCCTTGCATGGACTTAACGTTTTTGTATTCTGAGTAGCTCTGATGTTTAGAGCAAGTTTAGCAAACCTGGAGAGACCTGCCTGCGTGTGTATTGTAGGTGTTTGCACGGGCTTACGTGGTTCATAACCAGAAAAGCATGGGACAGGCAGACAAGTGCAAATATCCTGACATCTTTTTTTCAAAAAATATGCAATATTTTAAGAGTTTTCTCTAGTTCTGATGCCAAGTTGTTCATGATGAAGGGGGGAATGAATGACAGGTTGCATGTATCAGGTTTGGTGAAGGAGTTCTCTTGAGGATGTATAATGTGTATATGATAAGGAAGGGTGAAGTTATGAACCTTAAGGTGATGGGAGGAACAAGGAGACATTGGAAAAGAAATGCACTTCATCTTGCTTCAGCAAGAAAGCTGGATGAGTGGTTAGAGTGGGGGCTTAGCAGGCAGGAGACTGACCAAGTGACAATTAACTTGACCTGCTATCTGACTACAGTTTTGGGCACATGGAGACGTCTCCAGCCCTTGCTTTACCCATCTGCAAATTGGTACTCAGGATCATTTTCCTGCCCCTTTGGAAGGAATAATTTGGAGAAGGGTGATGTATTCTTGCCTTGCTTTAGAGATTTTTTTGTATGTGAGGGGTTTCACTGTTCCTCCCATCTCTCTCTCAAATAGAAATGTGGCTCTAATGTGTTTTTGTGTGTGGGAAAGGGCTCGGTGCCAGTATCATGTGTAACAGGGATGTGATCCTACAAGAGGAACCTTTACAGGTGTTTTGAGCTGGGCACCTGCAAAGTACCATTTAACCATTTCAAACAGGAAAACTGATATTTCACCTCTGTTTTCCTTCTGTGCCTTCTTCCTCCTTTCCTGTCAAGGGCATCCATCACACAGGGACTGATTTGGCCACCCAAACAGCCAGCTCCGTCAGGTTTCCTGGCAAAGGTCAAACATCACGGTACCAAAACAGTGAGGCTGCCAGAGAGCAGTGGCAGAGGATGAGGTGAGAGGGTGGCCAAGGTAGGTTTTGTTGCAATCACGGTGCAGGGAGGAGTGGAGATGTGCTGCTTTAGTCATAGCTTTTGAAGTTACCAAAAATGAAAAAAAAAAAAAGTTAAAAACTTTGAAATCCTATCCTGTTCACACTAGAGAGCATAAAAAGTTACTTTTAGTTGCTTAAAAGATTTTTAAGTGTTTTAAAATAGAAATTTAAAAAGAATACTACCAAACTATAAAAACATAAAATTATTTATATACATATATTATATAAAAATATAGTGGGAAAGTTTCCCTGCTAAGCTTGCTGTGAAGAAAAGGGTGAAGGTGCTGTAACTGCTACACAAGCAACATTTTTCTGAGACAGATGGCAACCGTAGTGAAGAAGGGCTGACATAAAATGGTGAATGCCTTTGTTCCCATGGCATAGCTGTGAGTTTCTTGAGCAGGTTTTTATTTTACTGTATCAATACTGTGAATGGAGGAGCATCCAAACAGTACCGGATGCCAACAGTGCGTCCTGTTTGCTGATTCACTACTTCAAGTGGCCTGGTGAAAACCATGAAATAAGTCCTTCATACCTTACTAGGCTGAAAACAAAGCTTGTGAAAGGTTTTTATTTTTTCCTCCTTTATGTTTGCTTTTCTTTTTGTTTTTGTTTGGTTTTATTTTGTGTAGAGGTTGCCACTGTATAAATGATCATTTCTGATTGCATGCGAAAGAGCCAATATTCTTGCCCAGGCCTCGCTGAGGTGAAGTTTATAGCTTGTAGCTAGAGTCAGTATAAGGTATGGTAGTGGGAATCATTTTGATATTATTTCTGTACATTTAATGGATGTGTATGTATGTGTGGGAATCATGATGTCTAATATTTCTTGAACAGTGCTGAAACCAGTTCAGGCCCATCCGCACTAGACAGTGGAACCAGTTCTGAAGGAATCGTTATTAAACATTTCTTTCAATGGTTGACTTCCTGGGTGCAGATGAGACCAAGGTTCAAGAAAAAAGGGGCTGGAAGTCATATACGGTATGGAAAAACCTCATGTGAATTTTCTGGCAGTGGTGTAGCTACTTAGAAGTGCTTTCCCTAACAGAATGATACTGTGTCCTGTTGCCTCTGCGTTGGTGTGGCTATTTACAGTTGCACCAAAGCTGTGGAGAATCAGATGCCAACTTTCCAAGTGTGAATGCTTCTGTGATGGGTTGAGGCACAGCTTTGCATTCCCACGTCTGGCTGCATCTTGTTCTGCCAAAACTGTGATTTCAACTGTGATTTAAGGAGGATGTGAAGAGAACTCTCGTGTTTTAATACCTCTGTACGTAACATTTTTGTCTGCTTTAGAGTTAGGGCTTACTAACCCATTTGTTTTCTTGCCTCAGGCAACAGGGAGAACACGCTCTGGTTTTACAGTTTGCTTTCTTGGAGGTGGACATAGTTCTTAGTTCTTTGCCGTCAAAGAGCTCACCTCCGAAATGTGAAGAGTTGTGGTTATCTCCTTAAGCCTGCAGCAAGCCCTGGTGCCAAGTGTCAGCCAAGTGACATGATGGTTGCCACGGCTGCTCACTGCTGCTGCCAGGTTCCCTGTGAATAGCTGTGAAAATAGCAAGAATTGTGTTAATACTGTGTTGCTGCTTTGGAGAAAAGCTAAACCTCTTCGTCTCAGGAGGATGACTGATGTGAAGCTGGGAAAAGGAGAAGGCCAAAATGCAATGAGAGGATGTGAAAACAAATCGTGCTTTGTATTTCCAGCAGCTAGAGAGGGATGAATGAGAGGCTTTATGGAATGTGAATTTGTTACAGGAGGCCGAGAACATGCTTAGAGCTAACTTGGTAAGATCCAGGGGTAGCCTGGTGAGAGCCAGAGCAGCCGGTGCAAATGGGCAGTCCCTCCTTGTCCTCTCAGCATTATCCACCATCAGGTTCAGTCCTTGGACTTTCCTACATCTTCTCTACAATACTCTCAAGCTGTGATCTGTATAATTTAACTTCGGTTTGGGTGCTGGGAAGAAGAGAAAGCATGTTGTGTCTCTGCTGCTGTTTTAAACCCAGAGAGGCTGGCAGTGCCTGACCCCGTTCCCATCTGACAGCTATCCAGAGCTGGAATAGCACTGGGAGCGAGCCCTGCTGAAAAGCATCGTGGGCCTGGCTCGGCACAGAGGGCACAGAGCCAGGATTTCAGCCCTCTGTGAGCTCAAGGTTGAAATACATTGATGGGACAGCTCTCCCTGCTTGTCCTGCTCTCGTTTTGTGACAGCTCCGTGGCTGTGTTTCCATCCCAAAGCTCTGCAACAGGAATGTCACTTAACTGTGAGATGCCCATTTCAGGAAGTGATTCCAAGCAGTCTGGTTTTGGAGTAGAGTCCTTGGCACTTTTGGGTGATTCAGCCCTAACAAGGCCTTTGCAAGAGCAGAGTTGTAGCTTTTATTTGCTGCTGACTTCATCTCTCCTGCAGAATCCAACATATAAATAGGAAGACAGCTGCAAAGGTGCCATTGATTTGGGTGGAAAGTGGCCAGGGAGGTAGATGGGATCGTGCATCTTGAAAACCAACAAAAAACAGCACTTAAAGTTACTTTAACTTTACCAAACTCTCCTCTTTGATCCATGACATGCCTGCCAATTTAGCCGTGCCAGCATCCAAATGTTTCTGCAGATTAGTGACATCAAATGCTGTTCAGGTTCTGCTGGAAATATTTTGGGGATGGGAAAAATCCCTGCTCGTGGCAGGACGGTTGGACTATATGACCTCTAAAGGTCTCTTCCAACCCATACTACTCTATAAGTCAAGAAGCTATAATTCAAGGAGACTTTTTGCCAAGGTCTGGGCTCTGAGTATTCCCTGGGAGCCTGTGGCCAGGACTGCAGTTGGAAAGCCTGGGATCCACTGCCATAGCAAAATAATTGTGGTAGGCATTGCTCCTGTCACAAAGTGAGAGCCATGCACAGAGTTTTGATATCTGCAGTTAAAGGGCCTAAAGTGGAGTTCTGAATCCTTATTTTAATCACTGTCATTCAAAGGATATTTTAATATAAAATACATATGTACCTGTGTAAGTATTATGTATGTATACATATATATATATATATATATATATATATGTAACCAAATAGAAGCTAGAACTATGCAAACAATACTGGCTGCTTCTTGAAACTGAAGTCTACCAGAACATTTTGGAATAGAGTAGATTTGGAATAGACTTGCTGTGTTGGTTTTTTTTTGTTTGTTTGTTTTGTTTTGTTTTATAACCAGTAAAAGGCAGCAGACCAAAGTTTTGCTGCAGTTAGCCTTACTAGAAATTTAGGTTATTCCTAACCTGGAACCCGCTCAAGCAGGTTAGAAATTATCTGAAGAGTCCTACCATCTCTAAAATATTTCCATCTGCTGAAAGGCTTTGGCTTGGCAAACATAGAACACAGAGGCTGGGAATTAGGAGAGATTGAATGTGATGTTTGGGCTGATGGAATCAAGAAAGGACTGGGAACATTTTTTTTTGTTGTAGGATTGAGTTGGTTTCAAGGATCTTCCTGCTTGGGAAAATGTCCATTGCTGAGATGGAGGCAGTGATCAGAGCATCCCTGGGATGAATTCTGGTTTTGATGGAGGTATTGGAAAGGTTCCTGTTGAATCTGATGGTACCAAAGTTTAGGCTGCTGGGAGAAATTCCACATGGTTTCTGCCATTTCTTTGTGTCAGATCTGATCTTTGCTTTTAGGATTAACTGCAGTATATCTGTAACTTTCAGTGACATTTGGCTTTTTATTCTTGGAACTGTAGACAATTGAGGTTTCCCATAACATCATCCTCATCCCAACTGTGAACAAATTACTACTGCTTCTTATAATTTATTGTCTTTCTGTTCCTGAATGTCTGTGTGATCCAGCTGGTCACCAGCACCACCTTCCAGTGCTTCATTAGCTTTTATGCACAGGGAATTGTTGCAATGGATAAGTTGACCATGCTAGCTGGAAGAGTAGAAGCCTTTGGAGAATGACTTTTGCTTCCTCTAGCTGTCATTAGGGAGTGCACACACACATACCTGTATATACATATATAGAAACAAATATAATATGTTTCAATATAAACTCATTTAGCATTATTCTTATTTAATTTATATTTTAATCTAGTTGTAAACCAAAGTATTGCAGCTTGTGAAATGATGTCTCTTGGAAATAGGAACCTTTTTTAGGTGGGAATTCTGAAAAGTCTTTGGTGACAGAAACATGGATACAAGTAAGACTTAAAAACTTGTGCTGCTGGGGAGGATTTGAAACTTGCTGGGTAAAGTTGGTGGTGGGACCTTCTGAAGGTGTTCTGCATGGTCCTTAACACTTTTGTTGTAAAACAAGGACGTTCTGGCAAAGCTAGAAATAAAAGCAGAGAAAACAGAAAATCAGACTGTGATCTGGCACAGCTGGGAGCTGGGGAGGAAGCCACAAAACCAGCCACTGATGTATTTAGTGTCTAATTTAGAGTTTTAGGAAACGAGCCATTGCTATTTACTGATATCCAGAAGTGGTTGGGGGTTTGTTAATAACTTCTGTGAAGGTGCGTGTTCCGCTGTCACTGATGGGAGGAAATAATGGGTTCAAAGAATAGACCTTGCTGATTTTTCCGTGCCAGGGAGTAATTACCTTTCCGAGGGATTAGCAAGTGCTAAGGACAAATTCACCTCTAACATGTCCCACAGGCTTGGCAGAGGCTCTGCTTCCTCGAAGGAGGAGGAAGACAGCTGAAATAAGAGGAGAGCTTATCTGTTTTCAGCCCTGGCTGGCGCTGGTGGCACTGGAACCACTCAGGGGTATGGGTAGAAAGGTGGAACGGCAGCAAAGCATCACTGGGAAGAGGTAGTGCATGGATCTGGCATGCCATCCATGCTGTGGGCAGGGAAATGCTGGGTTTAGGACCTGCACGGGGCAGGAGCATGCAGGAAATGCTCCTGCCTTGCGAGACAGGTGTCCAAAGATGCCTATCCTGGCACATGACAGCTGAGCAGCACCAGTGTTTTCTTTGCTGGAGCTGTGAATAGTAAAGAAGGAAAAGGGGTCAGTCCCCTGTGGGGGCAGATTTGCTGTGAGCATTTCAAAAACTCCATTGGAAGGAACTGAAGGGTAGAAATGGCAGTACCAGACTTCAAAGTCACGTTTTCTGAGTTTTCTACGAAGTGTTGAAGACTGAAATTTGTTCTTGTTTCAGTGCTTTCTCCTTTACCTATATAATTTTTCCTATTTAAACTCCACAGCTCAGGGGAGGGTGCAGAGAAGATGGAGCCTGACCCTTCCTGAAGGCACATGGTGGAAGGAGGAGCAGTGGTAGGCAGCAGTTTATACAAGGGAAAATCAGGTTAGGTGTAAGACATTGTCTCACCATCACTACAGTCAAACAGCATTGGATCAGGTTGTCCAGAGAGGCTGGGAAATCTCCATCATGAGAGAGTGCAGCCTCCAAGTTCCTGTTTCCAGTAGACTGCACCAAGCTGTATTTTTGTTACCTTTTTTTTTAGTTTTATCATGTAAAATGGGCAGCTTTACTGGCCTTCCTAGTTCGTATCAGTTAAGCTTTTGAAACATGTTCAGGTATTTTTAAATACTGCTGTGTAAGTTCCTTGTTTAATCTTTAATATTCCAATTTATTTACTGCAGTTATCTAAGGCAGTACTGAAAAAAAAACAGTGCATTAATTTTTTTGCAGACTTTCAGCTTAGTTTTTGTTAATGTACCTAACACCCTTCTCCTCAGATCTGTGGTGAAATGGCTGCATTATTTTTATACTGCAATGAGGCTTATTTATTTAAACCTTCACATTGTCTTTGCAGTCAGACCCAATACCATTGGCTATGAAACTGTGAAACTAATGAGAAATGAAAAATGAAGGTGATTAATTTACTGCTGTTCATAAAATACAGAAAGTTGCAGTATAAAAAGATAAAATACAGTTGAAATCAGTTACTCAAATCACAGAATCATGGAAGGTTTGGGTTGGAAGGGACCTTAAAGCTCATCTTATTCCAACCCCCCTGCCATGGGCAGGGATGTCTTCTGCTAGAATTCCAATAGAAATTGGTGAGTCTGGGGCAGGGGGAGGAGTCACAAAACTAGTCTGAGAGAAACAAACTTTAACTCGAGGATGCCAGTTAATTAGTTCCCCATTTGGTCAAGTTTTAAAAGCTGTTTCTTGAGGTCTTCCTGGCTCTGCTTCTTCATCTACTTGTCTTGGGCATTGGTTTGATACGGGGCTTTGTGCCTCCAAGAGTATTTTCTGAGAGTTTAGATGTCTAAAGAAACTCTCTGAATTACTGTGAAGCTTTTCTTGACTCCTTCCTTGCCTGGTCATTGGTAAATGAACACAACTCTTGCCTGCAAGAGGCCAGTGGGAGGAGGGTGGCAGCTGCAGGTGACACTAACAAGAAGTGGACAGTGCAATTCTCGGGCTGACAGATTGTATTTCGGGAAGGGGCATTAAGCCCCAGCCCCACCGTGGCTGGCCCCAGCCCCAGGGCATTCTTTTGCAGAGACTGTTTACAGGGCAGCCTGGATCTCTGCCAGAGATGCAGGCAAGGAGGGCGTAGGTGGCATGCAGGCACTTTTCTGATGTCTTAGAAGATTTCCTAAGCCAGGGTTGTGCTGTTGGGGGAAGCAACCCAGGTGGGATCGAGAGTAGAATTTTGTCATACCCTCTGCTTAAGGCTAATTCCTTGGGCTCCTCTAAGGCACTGGCCTGAGCAGAAAGCTGGCACCAGACAGCTTCCAGGGCTATGTCGTCACGGGGCAAGTGCAGGTAAGGAATATTGGGAAGGGAGAGAGGAGTGGTGGTGTTCAAATAAGGCATGGTTCTTTTGTGTTGGTGGGTAACATGGCTGACATTTAGGACAGGCAAGAGCAATCCTGGGTGGCAAAACAGACTTTTCTGAAAAAGGACTTCTAGAAGCTAAATGAGGAGGAGAATAACATGCACCTGTGTGTTCTTGCAGTAACATATTCCTCACCTTGTGCCCCACACTTGGCAGGGAGAATTAGCGAAGGATGAGAAGACTGGATCAGATGTTAATTCATGGAAATGGAAGCAAGATATTCCAAGCACTACTTCAGTCTGAAAAGGGAAGGGAATCAATGCAGTTTTCCCAAGCCTCTAGTCTAGTGTTTTAAACACTAGCTGTGGCCCCATTGTCCCCAGAGCTCCCCTTGTTTCCCTGGTGTCACTCCACCTTTCCTGCACAACACTGTGAATATAATATCTGTAGCTCTTTTTAAAACTTTGGTTTTCTTCCATTAAAACTGCTCAGAGCAGGAAATGCTGTCCCTACTGCAGGAGCAGATGGGATGTGACCCCCAAATGGGGCAGGGATAGTTGAGTAGTGGGAGAGAAAATTTTAAGAGTTAACAAGGGAAATGGCTTCGTATAGCAATTTGCTAATCAGATTTCATCTTGTAACAAACTTAACTGACAATCAATTTCTAAAATACAAAAGCCTCTTAGAGGGAATAGTCAAGTGTATCTTCACCAGAAAGATTTAACTGGGATAACTTAATAAAGAGCACAGGATAATTTTCCTTTTTTTTTTTTTTCCTTTCTTTTGAGCAATCACTCCGGAAATGGAGTCGCATTAAGCCGCAGTGTATTCACAGGACAGTAACTACCTCTCTCTCTTGGAGTGCTGAGGTTACCACACTACACACTCTAGCAGCAAAGCTTTCACTTTAAAGAGATTTTTTTTCCTTACCTCTGTGTTTCAGAAATGCAAGTCTGCTCTGTAAAGTGACTCTAATGAAAATGGCATCTGGCAGGAGCAATGGGAGTGCCTCGGGGTCCACAGTCCTTCTTGGCCTCCAGTTCCTTACTGTGACCCTTTGCAGGTTGGCCATGGGGCTGTGACAGTTCAGGGGGACTTTGTCAACTCCCGTGTGCTGTGTGACAGTGAAATGTCCCCTGGGCCAGAGCTGTGAGACCACATTCCTGCGCTGGGAAATCAGTTAATGGTGGGGAAGGTAAAAGGAGAATCCATCTCCCTCCTGCCTCCAAGGCAGCAGGCAGCAGTTGAAAAAAAAAAAAAANCCTTTTCTGCCGCAATGCACTTTAACTTGTCAGACGAGTACAGCTGTGGCTGGCTTGGGACACAGCTGTACGGGCAGGCAGCTCCTGGGCAACCACACCTCGGGGGGAGCAATGTTGCCAGACCCTTGGGAATGGCAGCTCTACCTCCAGCAGCCCCCCGGGCCGACACGGCCCCCACGCTGCCCGGAGCAGCCCCGCCGTGCCCGAGCACTGGTGGGGCTGGTGGCTGTTAGGGGACTTTATAATCTGTCAAGAGAAACCCACCCTTGCCTGTCAAGAAGATTTAAACCCCATTTTTTAACAGGTCAGAAGTTGCACCCAGTTAGAACCCAGCTGGCGGCCCAGGGCTGAGCTAAGCTGAACAGCAAAGCCAGGAGAAAGCTGTTACTGGGGTTGTGGGGTTTTTCCATAACATGAATATGGAGCCCTCATCAGTTCTGTTTGGTTGGTTGTTGTTTTTTTTTCTTTTTTAATCCAAGTTTGTGTGTCCCACATTGATTCTGCTCTGAGCTGGTTTGCAGAGTAACCATTTGTAACAGAAATTGTGCTGTCACCTTCAACTAGTGACCTATAAATCAAACCTTTATAGGACAAGATGTCCTAACACTCAAGACTTATTTTCACAGTTAAGAAATTTCCTGCTGTACTAATTATTCTTTTTTTTATTATTTTATTTAATTTTTGGTTGCAGTCCTTATTTCAAGAAAAAAAAGTCAGTGTTCAGACTAGTCTGGAGTAGGCTGAAGAGTAAGCCTGCTGTAACTTGTGGATATCAGACTGTTCTTCGGTGATTTTCCAAGCTGTTTCCAAACTGGCCCTCAATGACTGCTTCCCTTTTCCTCTTCCAGCAGGACTGGCAAAAAGAATCTCCATGGCCATTGTGTCCAGGGACAGCCAGCACTGCTGGAGNGAGAGCAAATCTCTCATGTGAAAAGGTGCCATTTTTTTTCTAAACAGAGTCCCTTTCCAAACTAGAACAGCACTTTAAATAGGTTCCTCTTAAAAAAAAGAAAAAAAATGNTGGGGTTGTGGGGTTTTTCCATAACATGAATATGGAGCCCTCATCAGTTCTGTTTGGTTGGTTGTTGTTTTTTTTTCTTTTTTAATCCAAGTTTGTGTGTCCCACATTGATTCTGCTCTGAGCTGGTTTGCAGAGTAACCATTTGTAACAGAAATTGTGCTGTCACCTTCAACTAGTGACCTATAAATCAAACCTTTATAGGACAAGATGTCCTAACACTCAAGACTTATTTTCACAGTTAAGAAATTTCCTGCTGTACTAATTATTCTTTTTTTTATTATTTTATTTAATTTTTGGTTGCAGTCCTTATTTCAAGAAAAAAAAGTCAGTGTTCAGACTAGTCTGGAGTAGGCTGAAGAGTAAGCCTGCTGTAACTTGTGGATATCAGACTGTTCTTCGGTGATTTTCCAAGCTGTTTCCAAACTGGCCCTCAATGACTGCTTCCCTTTTCCTCTTCCAGCAGGACTGGCAAAAAGAATCTCCATGGCCATTGTGTCCAGGGACAGCCAGCACTGCTGGAGAGGGGTGGGCAGGGGCAGCAGGGGAACCAGAGTTGGGAAAGGGGGAAATAAAACCAAGGTAGAGGGGACTGTACAATTGCATTGAAAGCAGTTTAGCAAAAAGCGCTCTCAAAGTTGGACAGCTTTAAGAACAATGTGAATGAAGACTTAGCAACTTGGGTAAGAATCTTGGAAAATTCTATAAATGTATACTTGAAATTCTGTTTGTATTAAAAAAAAAAAAGCATTTCCTTCTTTCTTTTAACACTGTGTAAAAGAACATTATGCATGTGAGTGGTATGAGAATTAAATGGTTTAATACTCAGATCCTTGTCTGTGTCTTACAGCTGACTGGTCCTTACCCAACACGGGTTTTCCACCTGGTCCTGGCTGTGGGCAGCTCCACACTGTCCTAAGCTGAGCAGCTTGAGAGAGGTTACACAGCGCCAGGCTGCTGTTCCTGGCAACTCATATGGCTTCTGTCCTTTTTGGATGAGTTTTGTCTCATCTCTTTGGCAGGCTCAGCCCTTTTCAATCTTCTCAGGAGGAACAAACCCTGTGCTCTTGCTGCAGGCCAAGTTTTGGATGTTTTCCCAGCTGCCAATGGCGGGGGAAGCATTTTGGTTCAGTGCCATACTAGGGAGACCCAGGCACTGTCTCAGCCCTCCTCTTTCACCAGTGTCCACCTCCACAGCCTGGAGCACAACTGAAAAAGGCAGAGATTACAGGAGGCTGTGTGTCTCTCAGTGACGTTCACTGGCAGATGATGGGATCCAGCAAGAAAAGCCACAGTGGTAACTGCCAGGGGAGGGCAGGGAGAAGGGTTCAGGTTTCTGAACTCTTTTTCATTTTCAAAATGCTTCCCCTTTTCTCCCAAGGTCCCAGCCTGTCACAGCTTCTTTCCAAGGTACTGCTCCAGGCCAGCATGTACCTAAAGGAGCCCCTAAAGGACTGAGTTTAGAGACCTCTCAGATGTGTACGGTTTGCCATAGCCCATGGGACAATGGAGGAGGTGGCTCTCCATGTCCCAGTCACACACTACTCAGATGCTCGAATAATGCAGCTAGGAAGAGGCAAGAGTCAAGCCCCTGATAGCTTCCAAAACTAGAGACCCAGTGACCAAAGATCTGACATACCAGTTCTATCCAAGTGAAGTCCCTCACTGCTTGGCGGCTCTGGCAATTCCCTGCCAAGAGAAGCCTTTACAAAGGTGGATATTTTGCTGGTCCTACAAAATCCAGAGTAAATGGCCCGTGGGGGAGTGCAACCCACTGCACACACCACTTCCATCACTCCTGAGGCTAGGAGCTGTGCTTTCACTGTCTGGTTTGAAATGGCTGCTTGAAATGGAAAATCTTCCGCATCTTCAGGACAGCCCTGCCAAAGGTCCTGTAGCAGTACAGCCACCCTGAGAAGACAAGAGGTCTGATCACCTGTGGCCTGGCAGCAGCCAGGACACCTCAGCTCCTAGAGTAAACTCGCAGATGAAATAATATATTTTTATCAAAGCTACAGATACTGGTTACCTTATCTGGGCGCTGTCATGGTTCATTGGCACTGCTGCTACAGTAACCATTAGATGAAATCTTAATACTAAAAAAGAGTTTCAAAGCCTTGGCTATGCAAGACTGTCGCTAGTGACTCTCAGTGCTTGGGCACACAGGACCCACCAGGGCTGCTGGCAAACATGGCACAGCTGTTTGGCAGCTCTTGCACCCACATGGAGCTGTAGAAGGGTGTTCCTGCCCCAGCCAGCACAAGCCTGATGGCTGCTGCTGTTCCACTCACCTTTCCGGTGTGGGGCCCCATTTGTTGGAACAGAAGAATTTGAAAAGGTCTAGGAAGTGGCTTAGTGTCAACTGTGCATTCAGAGAGCAGTCTGTTACATACAGATCTATAGGTTTTAATGAACCATGTGATCAGAGTTACAGAGGGTTGGGCACAGGAAGGACAGCAATGCTGGACTTGGGTGCCACAAAAGTACTGGTGCCAGATGAAATTCAGCTTTCCTTGCCATGGAAAGTGGACAGGACAGGTGAGGTGGCCCATGAGCCCCCTCACCTGACATGGCAGGGAGGAGCATGGACAGCCCAGCTGGATGCAGTCCATCCCTGCAGCTGGCACCAAACAGCAAGACCAACCACCCCAGGAGCAGCCCATGCTTTGTGGCAATACCCCACCTTCCCTTTTCCCGAGGCAGAGGAGGGAGAAGAGGCCCTACCAGCCCCTTTAGGAGCAAGGATCAGCTATCCTGCCCATGAAGATGATGGTGTTGAGGGTAGCTTCCCGGATGAAAAGCAGGAAGGGTCTGTTGGCATTGAAGATTTTTCTGTTCATAGGGAAGGAACGGCCAGAGATGGTGACAGCTGTAGCAGCTGAGGCCTCGCTGCCTTCTTCATTCACCTGCCAACCAAGAGAGAAGATGGGATTAAAATACAGGCATTATGCAGCATGGACAGGGCTCACCCTCCTCCTCCACAGAAAGCAGGGGCCAGCCTCCCTCCAAAGACCCAGACTGCTGAGAAGTGAACACTGTAGGTCCAGAGCTATTTTTTTCCCTTTAATATTTTTTTTTGAAAAGCAAGAGGAAGACACGCTGGCACAAAACAAGGCTCACCTCAAGGAAGGCTTTGTGGAAAGCCTCTGACACGTACAGGTCTGTTCGTCCCTCTGCAATGATACCTGAAATACAAAAATACACAAAGGTAAAACTGTGAGTTTAGAGACAGCTCAAGAAAGAACACACAAGAACACTCAAGAATTTCCATCCCTCATGGCCTGGGATCAGGCAGAAGGCATGGCTGCCCCAAAACAAAAACATCCTTCTCCATGTGCAACTGACTGCTAAACTGCCATGTCCTCAGTGCAGAGCAGGGCCGAGTGTCAATGGTGGGATTTTACCAGAGAGTCCATCACTGACTGCAGCAACACGTGAATGCTTTCATGTTCTCGTTCCTCATGTGCTGCTGCACCTACTGCCCTGCCATCTAGGGAGGAATGGCTGCCCCTCACCTCTACCCTGCACTGCCCTATCTCCACATCTCACCTGGGAGTCTGGCGTTTTCCGGACTGAAGAGATCTTCCAGCCCCATTTTCCTCAGCTTTTCCTTGACACTGAAGCTGTCCTCAACACGGAAGCGAGGGAGGTAGACGAAGAGAGACGTCTCCTTCATGGAATCTATCCAGCCCTGCAGCTTCTCTGATGTCAGGTCTCGCTCCACCTCCTCCAACCGTGTCCCAGCACTGGGCAGGACCAGCACCATCGTGATATCGTCCCCTTTGTAAGGCAGCTCCAGCACCTGGACTTTGCTCTGGGGGATGAATGTGTAGTGGAATTTGGACTCCTGGTACATAGTTGGGACTTGGCAGGTCTCACCACTGGCTTTATGAAATGTATCCAGTTTTGTGTTTGGAGCTGGGAACTGTGATTTCCAGTGCCCCTAAAAAGGAGAGGGGGAAAACAAACATGAGCACCATGTCTCCTCCGGGGAAGTGTGCTGCTCCCCAGTTTTGTTAGCTGTACCTTAAAATAAATAGTGTTGACCAGGACCAAGACAGTGAGATCATCAATACCACTTTCTGGGATCACTTCTGTAATGCGCTTCTCTGTCTTATTAGCCACCCACTCATTAATGATCTGCCTGGAAAGTTCTGGCTTCTCCTAAAGGAAGAGACCAAAAAATGGTTAAGCCAAGGGTTTTAAACACCTCTTTGTACCCCTTCTGCAGAAGACAGCTTCACAGAGTATTTGCTGGGGGGGGACAATGAAGCTTAGATAGAACAAGTGGGGACGTGGCTGTGGTTAAGGTGAGCTGAAGCGAGAGGAGCTGCATCCCAGATTCCCTGTTGCTTTCACTCGTGTCCCACACACCCAGAGCAGAGCACTTCTGGGCAAAAGACAGGGATGGACTGGGTGTGGGGGGTGGAACCAAACAATAAAAGCAAAATCCTGAGTAGTTCAAACTCACTTTGAAGTTCAAGGGCCAGAGTTTTGCTCCATAAACAATTTCACTGATGTTCTGGTAAGTCTCATTAAAGACCAAAGATTTCTCCCCGAAGAGACGGTTGGCTGATACCAGCTCTGAGGATTTGTTTGCTTTCTTGTAAAGGCGGCAGTTCAGCTTGGCAAAGAAGAAATGGATCTGGTCTGATGTCTTCTCCGATATGGTGTCAAACTGAAAGACCTGGACAAGCCAAACAGCAACAAGGAATCCATGAGGAGGCTCTTGTTCTCCTGGCCCCAGAGGAAATGGTGGTGCAGCCTCTGCCTCAACAGCAACACATCTGCAGGCCCTCAGAGCTTCATCCTCCATGTGTGGGAACCCAAATCTATGGAAAATCAACACATCGCCAGCCCAAGACCTCCTTTGGAGAGTCTAAATGGAGAATTATACTCTGCTCAGATGTGGAGGTGCTGGCTCCTCTTCTCAACACCAGTTTTCTTGCCCTCTATACCCTGCCTTTTGACTGGCCCCAGCTTCCCCTTTAAGTGCTGTTAAAATTAACACAATGTTCATAACCCCTCACCACACTCCAGAGATGAGCATTGCACCCACAGAGTCTAGAAGCAGCTCTTGGGTCATACCAGATCATGGAAAGACTCACATGAGCTAAACCCTCCTGTGACAATGCTAAAGGCTGCTCCTTCCCAGGAGGAATTCTCATGGCCTGTTGAGTACCTCTGGTACATCTCATCTATTTTTACAGGGAATGGGAATATGTAGCAATTATTTTGAGGGTAGATTTTTGCAACACAGGGAATTTTTTAGCTGTTCCCAGCTGCCAGCTGGAAGGACAATTATGATTTGTCTGCTACTATCCAACCCCAGGGCTTTAAGGCACAGAAAATCCCACAGCACATTGCTCTTTATGAACCTCAAAGATCTTTGGCACTGTTTCCTGTAAGGCAAAGCTGGTGTTAGCAGCTATTTCATAGGAAAAAGGGGGATTAGGAGTGCAGGTGTGGGTGGCTCAGTGAGAAAAGGTTCTCCTTCCAGTGGGAAGGGCTGCCCACTGGAAGGAGGGGAATGCACAAGTGAAGATTTTGGAGATGTGGTTATAGCTGCTCCACTCAGGCTGTGTGGATAATGACAGGAGACCACTAGCATTATTTGTTCCAGAGGTAGGATCTGTAAGGACAGCAACAGAGGGGACAAGCAGAGCAGTTTGATTCACACCTCCTCATTGCAGGGAGAAAGGCTCCTCTGGACCGAGGTCTCCCATTGGAGAAAAAGGTATGGCCAGCATCAAACCCCACATAGCAGGTGGATTGTCAGGTGAGTGGGTCTCACATGGAGAAGGGTGCTGGGACAGGCAGGGAGTTAAATTAGTCGCATGGAAGAGCCAGAACTCAGAATTACCTTAGTCTGGGATCAGAACTACTCCCTAAGAATAGGGCCAACAGGTGGAAGGAGAGGCTCCCTGTGTACAGGCTCCTCTACCCTGGAAGTCAGGTGGGCTGCAAGGTCTCCCGTGTGTCTGATTTTTGTCCCAAGGAAGAGAGAGAACGAATGTGAAAAAGTCCCTCTGCCAACAGGAATTGATATCATGGCTTTTCCTGCTTTTTACATAAGGAAAAGCTTAGCTCAATCTGCAAGAAGCAGACTGTTGCCATTCCCTTCCTTCACCTTCCAAACGGGCTTCCTTTCCTCCAGATGAAAACTAAGCTCTCAAACCCAGGAATGCTTGATCCAAACAGGGAGTAAAGGGAAAGAGCTGGGATCTAAACAAATCCAGAGAAAGGGTTTAGAGCAACCTGGTCTAGTGGAAAGTGTCTATGGCCATGGCAGAGGGTGGAACGAGATGAGTTTTAAGGTCCTTCCAACTTGGGATTTCCTTCCCTAGGCAAGGAGCCGTCCTGACCCTGAAACTATTCTCATTAGCCATGATCACCTTTCCTGTCTTTTGGACCTGCTACAGGAAAAAGGCTGAGGAATCTTCACCAACCTCCATGAGCTGCTGGAGGGTGCTGCCACAGGCTCCAAGCTTGGTCATGGCGAAGGCTGTGGAAATACTGAGGGGTGACATGAAGATGTTTTCCCCATTGTCCTTGGAGTCAGCCAGGTACTTGTAGAAGACGACAGCAAACCGAGAGTTGGCTTTTGACAGCTCCCAGACCCGGGGGTTGGTGGACTCCGGGAGCTTGTCCTTTGCTGGCTCTTGCCCCTCACCTTCCTGGGGCTTCTTTTCAGGGTTGCGATAGATGCAGATGGGGTTCACTGGGATGTCGCGTGGCTTTGCAGTGCAGATGTCTTCCACGGTGTAGTGCTCAGGGGCGGCCAGCCCCCAGACACTGAGCAGACACACCGCAAAGAGACGCATTGTCCTGGAACCAGAGAGGGAGCTTAGAGGCGCTGCCTGTCCCTGAAACCCACGCTGCCGCCACAGCCCGCGGGCCCAGCCAACGTCACAGTGATACCATCACAGTGATGGGAGCCCCACAGTCCTCTCCAATCGTCCTTTTGCCCTGGA
This sequence comes from Tichodroma muraria, assembly GCA_013390105.1. Taxonomy (NCBI): domain Eukaryota; kingdom Metazoa; phylum Chordata; class Aves; order Passeriformes; family Sittidae; genus Tichodroma; species Tichodroma muraria. The sequence goes on from WAAG01033033.1 coordinate 26,676, forward strand.
CCTGCAGGACGAACGAGGGCAGACAAGACAGCAGGAGGACAAGCCTGCCCGTGAGCACACGATGCTTTTAGAAGCAATGCACCGAAACCAGTGTTTTCCCAGTGACCTAGAGCCCGTCTTTTTAAAGCAGCAGGTTCAGCCTTGACAAGTTTGTAACAAAATGGATGATTTGAACTTCTGAGTCCTCCCCATTGGCCAGTGAGGTGGCTACAGCGTTAAGGACCCTGCCAGACTCACCTCAGCTTTTACAGTACTTTTCAGTTACTGATGCAGGAGATACTATGGCAGAGAAGAAAGGTGGTAAGAAAAAAATCTCCAAGAAGTTGGTCCCTCCATGGACTGAGCATCTCTAATCCCAAAAAATGTGCATTATAAGCATGTATGGTGTAGCTGGTGTATCACACCAGTTCCTGTCCAAAGTTCATACCACCTGAATGCAAACTGGTTGTCCTTGGTACCTAAAGAGTGCAGGCTAATGGTAATTACTGTGTTCCAGCAAAAGCAGGTCTCTGAAAATCTCCCAGCAAGAGAGAGATAATTTATATTCTCCCCTTTGCTAAAGCACACAATCTCAGAATGGTTTCAGTTAAAAGAAACCTTAAATATCATCTGGCTGCACCCCCTGCCGCAGGAAGGGACACCTTTGCTAGACCAGGTTGTTTCAAACTCCGTCCAACCTGGCCTTGGACACTTCCAGGGATCGGGCAGCCACAGCTTTTCTGGACAAGCTGTGCCAGGGCCTCATCACCCTCACAGGAAACAACTTCTTCCTCAATCACATCACCCACCAGCTCTGGCAGCAATGCCTCGTGAGCCATCCCAGGGCCGACAGAGCATGTCCTGCATGCTGTGGTTTTAAGATGCCCTTTGCATGACTGCTTTGATTAAGCACCCCGTAGGAGGAAGCTCAAGCACCAACAGCCACAACAGTTTGGGAAACAACTACAGGGAGCAGCTGGCAGCCTGCTCAGATCTTGCCTGCTATAGGGCACTTTTTCAAACACGTGTCTAAGTCGGGTAAGTCTCTGCCTGCCTCCACATACTCACTGCCATGGCTACCAAGAATTGCCTTCTGAGAAAATAAATCAAACGTCACCTGCATTTAGCACTGGTGACTTCCATGTCTGTGATCTTCCAGTGCTGATGGGCCAGCACCTGCTGGAGGAAAATGGGAGCAGCTCAAACGCTGATCTGGGATGAAGTAGTCCTCTGGATTCTTCCACAACTCCCTCCCTGGGCTCTTGGCCAATGACTTCATCTGTGCTCCAGCTCCTATGCAAAAGCAGAAACTACCTCATCTGGCACCAAGACTGTCTGGAGCCCCAAGGCTGTGTGGTAGCACAGCAAAACAAGAGGGATTCACTCAGGCCATGGCCACAGCCCTTGTTGGTAATGACCAACAAGATTATCTTGCAAAAGGTTTAGGACATATGCAACACCACAGAGAGTAAAAGAATCTAAAAAGGGAGGGAAATTAATCAATTACAAAAATAAAAAACAACACCCAGGCCAAGAGAAAGGAAAAATATTAAGACAATTAAAAATACTCCAGGAAGTGCTGCTCTTCAGAACCTTTCAATCCCAGAGGAAAAGTCAGCCAGCAACAAGCCAGACACACTCCAGAGTTCTGCAGTCTCGGGGCCAGGAGCAGAGCCCTTCACTGCCTGCAGCAGCCCTCCGTCACCCACACTTGGTCCTGCAGCCCTAGCTGCACCGACACATCTGAGGCCAGTCCCACCATGGAAAGGACAACCTCACCATGGTCCCTGCCCTGTCACTCCACTCACCTCCAGGGAATGGCATGTCCTAACTCTGTCTGTACACAGACAAACACCTGCTTCTGTCAAGCCAGAAGCAGCTTGTGGTGCTTGCCATCACACAAAGTGCTGCTAATCCAATCTCATATTTAAAGGCCAAAGCACAAGAGTGGCAGAGGGCACCTCTATCTTCACCATGTCCTCGTTAAATGAGAAAGACTCCCTGGTTTTTATTCTGCAGTAAAGTCCCAATTCCATCAATTCAGGGAAGATACAGGACTTTATGCTAAAGCCTTCAATCTACTTTACGGTCCATTAAGGTTGACCGGCCTCTGGCACATCCAGTCTTGTCTCTTACAGGCAAGAGCCCCTGCTGTTTCTTAGACCAGCCCTTTGTCGTAGCATTTGGCCAAAATCCGCTCCTCCGCCCCCCACAGCTCTTCAACACTCCCTTTTCCTCTGCAGCACTGACACGCACTCCATGTGCCAACCTGGAAGGATACCAAAAGTATTCCCACAACAGAACTGCCTGAAAGGGGTTACTAGCAAGAGGGAATGTAGAAATTAGAAATGGTTCTTACAAGGGTGAAGCAACAAAAAGTGCAGAAAGCCAAGAAACTAGTTGCTGATTCAGCTCAGAATCAGAAGGCTCTGGGGAAGCATCAAGAAACTCCCCGATCCCTCGGCTGCTGTGCAACACGGTTGGGCTCTCACCAGCACGTGCCATTTCCATCCCACTGTTCCATGGCTGCAGGACAGGATGATTAACTGGGCTTGCAGACTCCCAGCACCCAGCCTACTGAACCTACTGGGGCTACTGGTAGTGGTGGGAATATCCCACAGCATCGTGCTACACAGCTAATGTAAAATAGCTCAAACCATTTCGAGATTAATTTAGGCTCTTGAGAAACCTTTCCCACTGCCTCACACCCCAAAACCAGAGTCCAAAGCAAACCAGCAGTGCTCTTTCACAGCCAGCAATTACTCAGGGCATCCTGACTTCATGAATTGCCCTCCACACCATGATTGCTGCAGGCTGGGGATAAGTCAAACCTGACAATTTAGAAAGCCAGCCTTCATGACAGCTAGAGCAGGAGGACCCTCTCTAGTAGAGCCAAAAGCCACTCTGGCAGCAGCTAAAATTCATAGGCTCCTGCTAAGGAAAAAGAAGCTGTTTCAAGGAATTAATTAACAAAAAAAGATGAGTGCAATCTGTTTCTCTTACCTGCCCCTGTACCTCCAAGCCTTCTGCTTTTAGGAGGTAAATGCAAATTTTTGAGAGAACAGTCTTGCTTGAGCCCAAAGCAGTTTCCCCACTGGATTTCTGTGCTCAAACAGAGCTGAGGTGGCAGCAGGGGACGGTGGGAGGGGAGTAGGATGCTAAGGCCAAAGGCTGATGACCAGCTGCTGAAGGTTAAGCAAAGAGTAGGAAAAAAAGAGGCAATGTTTTGTTTGAAAGAGGTTTTAAAGTTCAATCTGACAAGGGAGAGTTTGACCACCTACCCCACACAAGTGCCACATGCCCTCAGTTTTTGCTAACAAAAAATGAACTGCTTATCCCATGAGAAAAACCTCAAACCCTTCAAGAGTTTCAAAAAAAATACGTAAGCTATTTGTAGACCTAATTTTGGGATCCTGCAGCTAAGTAAAATGTTTCCCCCATCTGTCCTAAGCCCTGTCACCTGTTCCCCACTTCCTAAACAGACACAAGTTGGGAGGAATTGCCCCACTTGACATTCTGCAGTTTCAAACACATCCCTTCTTAAACACACTCACCTGGAACAGGCTGCCCAGTCTGGGTTACAGCCCCAAGAATGCCAGAGCTCCAGGAGCATACGGACAACACTTTCAGGCACAGGGTGGGATTGTTGGAGTGTCTGTGCAGGGCCAGGAGTTGGACTCTGTGATCCTGGTGGGTCCCTTCCAGTTCAGAATATTCTGTGATTCCGTGACCTTTCACTTGCACAGCTGGAAAGCTGAGGATTAACAGCAGCTCCCCCAACTCCTGTCCAGATAACACCATTTCTGACCCAGGATGCAGCTGCTCTACAAATTCTGCAGCATTGCCCCCTGAATTTCAAATCCCAGGAACAGGCTGGCTCAGCAGGTGCTGGAGCTGTCTTGTTCCTGGTCTCCAGTAAGAGGAACATTTTCCCTTAATGGAAAATGCAATTGCAAACTGGTTTGGGTTAAGTAAAAGACTTGACTGTATCAGCATGGGAAATAGTTAAATGGGACAGAGATTGTGGAGATAAATTGAAGGGTAACGTAAAAAATGTCCTCCATGAGAAAGGAAGGACTCACATACTGTACCTTGTTACTGCAGGTGGCTGCTGGTTTAATTTTCTGAGGTAACTGACATGCTTACAGATCCCAGGGTTTTCAGAATGAGTAGGGATGCTCCACACCCAGGCAGACATCCAAGCACAGGTTTCCATTTATCCAGTGCTCAGAAGTAATTCAAAGCAGTAAAACCAAAAGCAAACAACTATGCACATGCCACAGAGCTCCCAAGGCATTTATTCTAGGGTAGCTGAGCAAATTTGTCTTTTGAATGCAGCACGTAAATGGTAATTTATTCCTGGTTTAACTCCAAGCAACAACCCAGCACTCACATCTGAGCAGAGCTATCCCTGAGGAAGCACCCAAGATGGCCAGTCTTAATACAAACTGTTAGATGCCTTGTTTGCTCTAATGTAGGGGCTGGGCTGCTTTTCTCCCAGAGCTGATGCTCCCAGACCCAAAGTAAAGATCAGAGGCTCAAAACCATCAAGAACCAAAGCCTGGCAGCCTGTGGGAACACAGATGAAGCTTTGGTTTTAGTCTCTCCCACATTTTTAGTCCTGGAGACAGGGAGTTGGAGTTCACAGTTAGGAGTAAGGTGGTTACAGAAACAACTGAACACATCCTAGCTGAAAAGAAACAGTTCTTAAACATACCTGATTGGTGAGGAGGAACATAAATTGCCTTAATTTTGTTTTGTGCTTTAGGTGCTCACTGTCGAGTTTCATGGCTATGCACAAGGAAAATAACTCTTGCACTCACAGAGTGAGATGGGATCAAGCAATCTCATGAGCTAGCCTTTTCAAGGTTCTTCCTATCCTGCTATCCATATCCAAAGGGTAAAAAAATTCCAGCAGGTACCATCCACTTGAGCCTGGTCTCCCCTCTTTTCTACATAAAGAAACCTACCAAGTTTCCCCCAATCTCTCTTGATGCAGAGCACCCACCACTTCCTTCCACAGGGATCTGACTCTCCACAGTGCTTCAGATCTTCCTTTTGAAAGCCAGCCACTGTAGGAATTCAGCTCTCTTTTTTTTCCTTCTGAAGTGAGCCACTACATGACGATCCTGAACCCTCAGACTAGTGGGAGAAAGGGTAAGGAAACTGAAACTTAAATTTTCTGCTGGATTTGCCACTAAATACAATTTCTTTGTAGGAACTGAATGCTTTGACTCATCCAGCAAGTAAGTGTGGAAGTGTGAGGGGGCCTAATAATGAGCAGTGATGGGCTTCAGCCAATCACTTCAGCCCAGCAAAACACCCCTTACCTTGATCCATGGTGCCCAGGCTCAAGAATAATAAAGACAATAGTAATG